>QEPC01000407.1:243442-262717 GCA_003113815.1 Sphenodon punctatus
GCCTGCTTCCAGTTCAGATAGTCCGTCTTGGTGTGCGAGGGCCAGATGAAAGGGATGTGGGTGCTGTCTATCACTCCGATACAATGGGGGAAGCCCATGCCCTCAAAGCCGTGGATCACTACCTCGGGATCCCGGAACTGGATGACCTGCTCAAGTAGCAGCTCCACTATCAGGTCGCACACGTCATGGAGCGCCCTGTTAACAGTAGCAATCCCCACTCCAAACTGGTCTCCAATGCTCCAACAGGAATCAGGGGTAGCGAGCCTCCACACCACCATGGCCAATCGCATCCCTGGTGGCAGCGGATACTGCATGTTGGTAGCTCTCCTCCAGAGATGTGAGTTCAGGATCTCACCGAGCTGGGTCAACAGGGAGCGGTTCATGCGGAAGTGGTCCATCCATTAATTGGGTAGCCAACATGTTCTCCCACCATTCATTGGTCCGTGAACGCATCCAATTTATCCTCCGAGTTGGGACAGTCACATGACGGCTGTAAAGGTTGAGGGACAACCGAGAAAGGACAAGATGCATGTGCTGGGACACTGATGTTCTGTACAGGTCATGTCGGCAAGCAGCTATCCTCCTCACCCATCGCAATGATACTGCTCTGTGCATGCTGGCCACTCACCTGCGCCATGTCCCATGGTTGTAGAAGCAGGGCCCTGGCTGGAGTAGCTCAGTCCATTGCTGGAACACCTGGGCCAGGATCATGAAGCAAGTGCCCAGGACCATTAACAGGATGGCTATCTCCTCCGGGGGCTCTTCATCAGGCAGCATGGTACCACCAACACACACTCTGTGAGAACCCACCACCAGAAACTGTGATGGATCACAATGCAGGTACCCAACTAGCCTCTCAGTGAATGGGTGGCTTGCCCCAAGGCCTGCACAGCTGTGAATGAATGTGGCTAAAGCACCCATCCAATCACTGGGCTGAGCACTAAACAACCACCTCGTTGTGGCCTGTGCCTCCAACCCCCACCCCCTGTGCACTCAGCACACCCACACTGTGCTTCACACGTCCCCTGTTGGTAAATGACTGTCCCAAGGTAATGGGGACCTCTGCCACAGGTGAATCACTGAGCACACCCTCCTCCCCCGTGCTCTGCATGTACACCCAGTATTGGACAGCATCACCTCTGTACAAGCTCTGCTTTCTTTAACGATCACCTCTCACCCACCACACCCCAACCACCTCTCTCTACACGCCACACCCCGGCACTGGAACTGGCCCACATATGTTCACCTGGGAGGTGGTGAACCCGGGCACTGGAACTGGCCCACCTGTTCACCTGAGAGGGTCTTGTCCAGGGGCCGAAGTTTCAGGAGCCCCCTCCGTCCTCTCCATGAGCTGCATGTCACAACCTTCCTCTCCGTGGCAACGTGTTCCCCGTGACTGTGCTGTGCCTTGCCTCCCCTTGGACAGTGCTGCTCCTCCACACTGTATTGTGTGACCCTTTGGTCAGTTGACCCGTCTGCCAGACCCCATCACATCTGTTCACTCCCGCCTCCATCCCTGTTGCATTAATGAGTGCCTCCGTCCCTCTTGGAGTGGGTGCAACAGTGCACCAGAGTGATGGTGGTGTGGAACGACCACTGGCCCGTAAGCACCCATTCACTGGCCTCTGTTTGTCCCCAGTGAGCATGCTGGTGGCTGGGGCGGTGGTGGAGGTGGTGTGGGTGCCGCGGGGCCCGGCATGGGGGCTGGAGAAGTCAGGTTGCCCGACGGGTTGGCTGTCATGACATAGGCACTCATAGTACCCACGTGTAGGAGCAGTGAGGTGCCTATGTCATGGGACCGGTCCATCTTAGTGGAGTGCTCCCTGACCATCTGGTCTATGGCCTGTTCCAGCTGCCCAAATGCCTCCACCTGCCTGCTGTGCTCCCAGTGCTCCTGCCTCCTTTCAAGGTGCACTTCCACCTGGAGCCTCCGGTCCCTGGCCTCCGCCTGCTGCACGGCCCTTTTGGTGGCTGGCTCCATGCGGTCAATGGCCTCTAACATCCTCTCGCCCTGCTCCATGGTGGAGCGGAAAATGTCCTCCGCCTGCTCCTCCCTGTGGTGCCATATCCATGCCCGGTGCTCCCTCATCTGTTGGGTTGGGGGCACGGGTCCACCTTGCTGCTCCCTGGAGGGTTGCTCTGTTGGGGTGCATGGTATGGGATGGTCAGCCGCCCCAAATGCCCATCCCCCTTCCATGCTGTGGGTGGGGGGGCCCCCCAGCTACCCCCTGAAGCCAGCCCCACCCCAGGGACCAGTGCCCTCGTCCAGGCTCCCCAGGCCCCCCCTTGTCATGTTGCCTCACTTGGGGCCACTGGTTGCTCCTGTGACATGCCTTGTACGGATATGGGGAGGGGTGGGTGGGGTTTGGTGATCCATGTCCTCTGGTGGACCCCGGGCCCCTTCTTGGGGGTCCAGGGTGTTGGGGGGGTTTGCTGAGGGCAGCCCCGTGGCCCATATGCCCCCTTCCCCCCCTCTGGCCATCCCCCCCGGTCTGGGTCCCGTTCCACCCACCAGCTTTGCTTACCCTCAATGTCGGTCTCTGAGCCCTCCAAGGCCGGCCTGTTGGTGTGGCTGAGGTCCCCCTGTGTCCACTGGCTGATGGTGACCAGAGTGCCAACCTCGGATCCTCCCGCTAGGGACCGCGGCTGGGGGCTCTCGGGGCTGGTGCAAGCGAGGGTCCTGCTTGTCCCTGAGGTCCTGGGGCATTCCTTTTGGGGGCCGAGGCTCTTGGAGCCGGGGTTCATCTCTGGTGGCAGCAAGTGGAGGGAGTACCTTGGCCCGTTCCCTGCCCTGGACCATGGCGCTCCCCACGAGGCGCAGGGCGACTATGGACCCCTTCATGTGAAGGATGCGGTCCAGGGTATCATAGTAGGGGGTGGTCTGGGCTCCGTGCCCAGACCACCGGTTGTTGTCCTTGATGACCTTGTACTCCCTCTTCAGCTCCTTGGCCTTCAACTGGCACTGGGCCACTGTCCTGCGATGCCCTGCCGCTTCCAGTTCCAGTATGATCTCCTTGAACATGTGCTCATTCCGTTGGTTGACCACCAGCTACAGTTGGTGCTCCAGGGTCCCCCAGATGCAGATAAATTCCTGGGTTTCCCTGTGCCCCGATTGTCCCCCTCGATGGTATGGTCTTCTCCCGCGTGCGTCCTCCGGGTCACGGTCCTTCTCCTCCTCCTCCTCTGGCCCTCCGGCCCTCTCCTCCAGGGGCTCAGGCTTCCGGGCCTGTTTCCGTGTCTGCGGATTATAAGGAGGGTGATGGTTGGTTACTGCATTGCTGCAGTCCTGGGTCCCTGCCCCATCCACCCCCTCTGCCAGCCTGCCCACCTGCCTTGGGGACCCTGTGCCACTGGCCCCTCTTCATCCCCTTACCCATTTCTGCGGTGCTTCGTCCCCCAGGCTGGCAGCGGGTGCCGGGTCGGCCTGTCCCAGCTGCTGCTGCTGCTGTCCCTCCACTGCCTCCAGGTGCAGCACGACCACCTCCTCCTCCGCCTGCACCTTCACCACCTCCTCCACCTCCTCCACCTCCTCCTGCTTTGCTCTCTCCCACTGCTTTCCTCTCCTTTCTGCTTCGCTCCATCCCGCCACGTCTCCCTGCTGTGTGCCCTTTAAATCTCCCTCCGCGGCCTGTGTTGTTGCTGGTTGCCTGGCAGCGATGCTGCATGCTTTGTCCCTGGTTGGGAATCATTTTGGTTGATTCCAGCTGGTGGTTGCCGTTCAGATGTTACTTTTTTTGTTTCCCGTTGGGAATCGCATTGACCATGCTTTCGGACATGGTCCGGGCCGGACCTCCGGAAGCATGGTTACTTTTGACCCCTGGTGGGCATTGACTGTGGTGAACATCTGACGGCTGCCGAACAGGCGTTCGGGGTGCTTTGGTCCCACCGCGGGATTGACCATGGTTCACTTTGGTTGACTGTCATCTCGTAACGTCTGAAAATACTCACCATGGAAAGGCACAGGGGAATGGCCCTTCATGAAAATCAATGGCTGCAATCCCAAACCCCTCTGTGTGGATTCCATGTGGCACAATGGCTGTCTTTAGACATAACGTCAACGAGTGTCTGAATGTGTGTTTTGACCTTGATATGAACTCTGGTTTGGCCCTGTGTTCACCACGTGGCACTGGTTAGACATACAGCCCATCTTGGGGCAAATTGGTGTTTTGTTCACCACCTGATCTCAGCATGAAAGCATTGTCACCTCATTCTCCATTTTGTACCTGCTAACATACCACACGATATCATTAGACATAACGTTGGCCACATGTTCAGCCAGAATACGCAAATTGTCATTGGAATGCAATGGTGTTCACATCGTGTGTTCAACAGGTGGCCAAATTGGTGTTGGGATTGTTATGGTGTTTACACACAACAACCAAACATGTGCTTAGGGGTATTGACACCTGATCTTTGTTAAGTCTAAAGACGCCCCCTGTCTCCGGTATGGACTTGTGTGCAGTTTGTGCATACATGTGGTAAGGTTGCATGCAGTTTCCATGGATCATGGGATCGGCCTCACTGTCTCTATTCCCTGGATGACCAAAAACCCATAACAAGGGATTTCACAGCTCTAGATGCAACAGCTGCTACACAATAGTGGCAGTTATAGTCTGCACATATGATTGAGATGATCCCAAATTTTCTTTGCACAAACAGACACAATGACCAAATGTATGCTTAAACTGAAACCAATAGCCAGCACTACGTCTGGTAACACTTTATCTACTTTCTACTTTAGAAAAGCAGGCTCATGACTAGGACTGAAATAAGATATCGAGATATTTGTCGAGGGATGAACTGAGCACTGAGATATCTTTGCAGAGTTCTTATCGAGGAAAAAGAATAAATAAATAAATCACTGCACATACACAAAATGGCCACTGGGGCATTTTTTGCATGCGCAAAATGGCCACTGTCCTTAATCAATATGGCAGAGATAGTGCCACCACCATTTTGGTTAAGGGCTGTGGCCGTTTTGCACTTGCGCAGTCCTCTGCCCTTTACCAACATGGCAGTGATGCTATCACCACCTTCTTGGTTAAGGGTGGCAGCCATTTGTGCACGTGCAATGATTTTTTTAAAAACAAAAATCTCGCCAAGAACTCATACCGTCATACTGGGACCGAGCTCTTAATGAGTATCTCGGCCCCAGGACTCGACATAGCGAGAAATGCTTGTGAGCAGCAATTTAACTACTCATTTCACCCCTACTTAAAACCAAGACTCTTTCCTTTTTAAAAAGCAATCAGGAACATTCCACAGCTTCACAAATAGGGCTCTAGCGGAATGTCGCAGCGGTAGCTATTTCTGCCGGAAACAGTGTTTCCACAATTGGTGGTATGGCATGGCAGAGACTTTCATTGCACTAGGTTCATTCTGCTACTTCCACAGTTCCGCTAATTTCATTCCAATACTTCCACAGGCTTCGCAAAATAGCAGAAACGTGACATTTCCGCTACTTCTGCCAGCGCCACAAAAGAGTGGAACAGTGGTTTTCCAACAGTTTCCAACAACTCCACAATTTTTCTGATAGTTTCCAAATTTGCAGAAGGCCAGCGGAATGTCAGCAGAAAAGCCGCGGTGTGGTGCGGGCAATTCCAAAATGGCGGAATGGAATCACGGCGCTGTAACAGCTGCTGCCACATCAGCCCTATTCACAAATTCAATTCACAACAGTACTTTGATGGTCATGCAGACTTTGCCAATGTACTAAAATATTCATCCGGAAATTTTATGAGGGTGGGTTCATAACCTAGAAGATTGCAGGTAGTCTCTGTTTTGGTAAATATGCTGCAAAAACCCATCTTCGCCTGTGATATTTTACTGCTGCTATTTCTAGTTCTGGACAGAACTAGAAATGCAGATTTGAATGAAAATGAAGAAAAAATGCATTGTAAATGAAATTTTTAAGTTTGGATAGTCAAGCTGTGCTGATTTGGAAATGTTTTCAATATTCCCCTATTTTCAATATTCCCCAAGTTCTTAGAAGAGATCTTTCCACCTCTCTTTCATCTCAGATGTGTCAACTTGTCTTGAATGTATTCCTTTTCCTTGAAATTAAAGAGATGTTTCAGCTGTAATACAGGACCCTTAGGATTGTCTACCCACAATGTTTGCTGTGCAGCAACTGAATCTTAATGATCTTTAGGCAAATTGTTTTAGCGTGAATGGCTTTAGAGGAAAGTGGGGGTGCTCTGCAGGGGGTTGTGGACTCAGGAGATACCTTCCGGCTCTGGGCTGGGGTGCTGTGGGGGCAAAGGGGGCTGGCTATGCCTGAATGAGGGGCAGGAGTTATGGGGGGACTGGCACAAGGGGTTGGGGGTAGCATTGGGTTGAGGGGGCTGAAATGCCAGGGACTGGAGGCTTTTAGTGGGTGGGGGTGCTTTGCTTCTGCATGTCACTTAGCTGTCTAATCCTCTCTGCCTGTCTCCTCCCCGCTCAACCCCACAACTGCCTAATCTCACCTGTGCTGTATCCTGAGATCAACTTTATTTTCTGCTTGTCCCCAGCCACCCTCTTTACGTGTAGCTGGGGAGAAGCAGAAAGTGAAGTTGATCTCAGGATGCAACACAGATGAGTCGAGGCAGCTGCAGAGAGGTTGGTGGGCCTGAGACTGGTCAGGGAGGGCCGGCAGTAACCCATGCTGGAGAGTGGAGTTGGGAGACAGAGCAGAACAGGAGCACTGCCAGAGCCCAGCTAAAATTGACCAAATGACCAGTATGTAATTAAGAAGCGGGGAAAGATACAGAGCGACGGAGAGCAAGCCCAACAGAGCCCAGCAGATGGCAAAGGCGCCTTTTTCAGATTTCAATACTAAACAGAATTTTAGTCTCTGCTGCTCACTTTAGTATTATTAGTATTAATACTAAAGTGCCTACTTTAGTGCACTTTAGTTATTACTAAATTAGTATTCCCATTCTTACTTCTTACTGTAACTTGTTAATGGCCATTTTATCCAACACTAAATCAGAATTGGTCTTGGGACTTACTGGGGTTCTGGGATTAATTCCTTGTTTCATCTCTGAGATTGATACAATTTATTTTTTTTGTTACCTCCTGCTGCTCACCTGGCACAGTTTGGCGGAATCTCATGAATGCAGCTGCTCCCAGGAGATAAGGATAAGATGTTGCCAGAGAAAAGTGGAAGCAGCACAACCCACATTTGTAACTATTTTTGACTGTCTCAGTTTCAGTTACAGGGCAGGAACCAACAAGGAGAAGGGGAGGACAGAAAACAATGTTCTCTTTGTGTGTTATGAACTTTTTCTCTTGAAACGACTGGATTCTTTCCAGTTCATCCTATCATGTGTCTAGGAGCCTGCAGAACAGATGACTCAGCAGGTAAACCAGAGCCATTGATTACATACAATAAAGTCCCCCAAAGACTGTGATAGAGTCAGCTGGGGTTCTCCAGAACAGGAGAACACATTCAGTTATAGTTTACACTAATGTTCCAAAGCCCTGTTTGTAAAATATATAGTTATGTCTTGAAGCTCTTACTCAAAAAATGCTCCCATTCTCAGTGATGGATCTCCAGGGTTCCATTCCCTTCAGTTCAGAAGTATCCCATTTAGGGGAGAGGAAACACAGAAGTGGCTAGGAGAGTGATTCACTCTTCCGGTTGCATGTTGTTTGCCCTTGCTCTCCAAGCACACATGCATTTCCCTTCCTGTGAACAGTCTTATTGGATACGTAGAATGTGATCCTAAAAGGAATGGCATGGGTGCTGATTCTGAAGTTACTTTCACACGAGATGCTAATTATGCAATTGTAATTTTCTCATACAAGTTAACTACACGTGAGAGTGCATTATTCTGCGTTCGTCCCACATGTCTTGAGCACTTGCCATGAATTACGAGGCTCTGAAATCCTACTTTTACAGTAATGGGTGTTACGGTTGCGCAAAATTGGGAACATGGGAATACATGTCAGTATTACAATCGCGAGATAGCAGGTGTGGACGCCAGTAAATCAGCAAGATGGAGCCGTGGTTCACTCCCTGCTAGTTAATTCAAGCCAGGCATCTTGTTAACTTCATCTCACTCATCTGCTGCTTTGTTAATTTCACCCAACTCTGATCAATCTGCTGCTGGCTTGTGGATTTCAACCCTGCTCTGAGGTCAGTCAGACAGCAGGTGCAGGGCAGAAGGGGAAGGACAAAATTTGCACTTGGGAGAATGTTAGACCCCATGATTAGTGGCATCAATGTAAAACACGCCAAAAAAAATTTGTGAGACATGTTTCATGAGATGGGGACCCCAAAATAAATCATGTGATTTTAAGTTCATAGGAAGATCACAGGAACAAGAAATCGTAGGAGACACTGTCTCGTGTGAAAGCAGCCTTAGTCTGGGTGAAAGTGTAAGGACAGGGCTGTCTAGGACTTCAGGACTAGTGCTGAATCAAAATTGTTTGTTCTCCAAACTGAGGGGAAATCTTGTCATGCCAGGGACATTGTCAAATATTCAGTAGAATTTCTGAGTTCAAGACATGTTTTGTGATTCCTTTGCTTTCAGGATTGCAAGTGAGGATTTTCCATCATCTTTTACAACCTCTATTTTTTAAAAAAGCCACTTTTCAGTACTTACCATGACTCTTTGGTACTTTTGTGTTGTTGTGTCATCACTTTCTTGGCTCTTGGTCCCATGCCTGTTTCACCTCCAAGTCCACTTTGGCCAATCTGGGGGTAGGAGGAGCACCTGCCATCTCTGGTCTGCCTGTATTGTGCTTGCCTCTTTCTCCCATCAAATGCCAGACATTGGTAATGAAAGTACCAGAAAGTAGTGAAAGTACCTACTGAAGGGCATTCCTGAATAGGCACAAATGAAAGCTGTGAAAACCTGGTAAATTAAATTTCCATATTGCAGGGGGACACGGTAAATTGGCTATTTTAGACTAAAATGACATTCTTCACAAATCATCGTTTTTGCTCTGTTCAAGACTGGGGCAGGGTAGCATAGCAAGTTCAGGATTGGCACCATGGTGAGGTCTTACAGATTGGGGTTGTGGTGCTAGCTGTCCAGATGCCTATGCAAAGATGTGAGGCACAGTGACTCCAGAAGCCAGAGACGCATGTGAAAGCCAAAGGTTGATGCTGAAGCCAGACAGAACCATAGTCTAGAAACAGTTGCCAAAGGTCAACGCTGGGGAATCAGTCTGAAGAAGGAAGGGCTGAGAGTCAAGGTGAAGGCTGGGAGTGGAGCAGAACAGGCCAATAGGAATGGTCTCCAGACAGAGGTCAAGATTAAGAACAAGGATCAGAATCAGGCAACAGCAAGGGAACAGGACAGGCAACAGCAGGATCAGGAAGCACAATATTGGGTGAAAACAGACATAACACTAACTCCACTTTGACATTTCTTATGCATGTTGCAGGGCTATATTGGTGCCTTATGCAGCCCTGAAACATGCATAAGAAATGTTCAAGCGGTGTTGAAGTGGAGTTGTTTCCTGTGTCTGCTGGGCAAACTTATATCCTGGCAAAGGGCCAACAAAAAGGCTGAGTTTGTTGGATCTAGCCAGCACAGAGGGGCCCACAAGACAAGGTCTGGGTCCAACTTGCCAAGACACAGCATGAGCACCGAGGAGCTAGGTACTGATCCCCCAGGGATGTTGGGACAAAGCCTGGTTCCTGATAGTAAGTCCAGATGAAGTAAATTGGACTCACATGCATGCTAAGTGTTAGCTACCCCCTCAGAGGGTTGTGCTGCTAGAGTTCCTCTGTAAATCTACTGCAATTGGACACTGAATCAGATAACTAAATCATAAGTGAAAGGGGCAGATAATGAACCTTTTATGGGGAAGGAAGAGGCCTGAGATCATGGGTGCAACTAAGCATAGCTGCAACATTGGGTAGCATGGCTAAAATGCTATGTATCAGTCTGCTGGCATATTTTGAGGGAGGCACAAAAGGAGCCAGAGAAAGCTGAAAGTTGACTCTTTACTAAAGTTCTAATGCGACAGCCTCCCTTCACCACAAAACATTTTGCTCTGAACATGAAATCAATAAAAAAGATAGATCAGTTCAATTAGCCCATTAGCCATTTCCCCCCACACTCTCAAATTGTCTACATGAAACAAAGAGCTACCGAAAGTTTTTTGGGGACACAAAGGTTGGGTGGTATATTGGGCATTCATGCCCCACCCTCTGTAGAGGGGATTCATCCCCTCTGCCCTCCCCATCCCCCATATAATTACACCCATGTATATGGTATTACTTTTGAATTTTACAGGTGCCCCATTCATGGGTGAATGAAAGCACAATGGAAATTGTAGAATAATTACTCTGTTAACAGAAATTTGAGGCAGTTGAGGCTATACATTTCCACACTTCATTTCTTCTCACTTAAGCAGCAATTTGGCATGGTAGTTTTTGGAAAGCATTCTGTATTCCCTTGTCCAGTCTCTGTTGAAAAGGATATTAGATTCTTCCAACACTTGGCACAGTAATGATCTTTGCTTTCTGTTTAAGGCTATCTAAAGACTTTCCCTTCGGGAAGGACTGCAAGGCCTTACCAGCCAAATAAAGTAAGGCAAGACAGAAAACCTAATAGCCCAACCAAAATCAGAGCACTCATTGGCCTTTGAAAGCCATCAAGGAAGGGAACAGGGGAGAATTAATACAAAGCAGAGGGCTGGGTCTCTGGACCCACTACATTCATACTATTTGGTGTGAGAGATAGAGGGAGCTGCAAATCAGCTTAATCAGGCAGCTGAGGATGAATGTAGGGTGGGGGAATCCTTGAAGTGTTTAGATCTATTGGAGCTGTCTTTTGCCATCCCCTTCTAACAACTGACAGCAAGTGATGTGGTCAGAGTGTTAGTATGCCCTACTGGACTCCAGGTCTACAAGTGAGATGGGGAGATATGTAGCCAGTGCCACCTTTCCCTAGCCTTAACTTCTTAGAGCCTGTAATGATAGCTTGTTTGGCCACCAGTTTAGGCCCAGTGTCTGTAATGAACTCCTTATTCCTCCTTAGCTGAAAATGGAACTCTGAGAGTAAGCAAACAGCACATTAAATACACATTAGTCCGCAGGAAAGCATGTTATGCACACCCAAGTATCATGAGTGCATAACCTAACACATGGCCTGTAGTTAGTGCTGGTACACTTGCCTGTGCACCCACCCACTAGACACCTCCTCCTGTTAGTTTCCAGATCAGCATCCCATCTTACATGTTGTGCTTCTTGTTCTAGGCATCCTGGGACTATTTCACAGTGTCCCGTGGGAAGAAGACAGAACCCACTGGATTATAGAATTTCCGGGTCACTGCTCGTGATGCCATGCTGCAACCCATCCCCGTCCCCTTTAGTAAGCAAGTGCAGCTCAAAGGTGATGGCATTTTTGTTGCTGCACTGTGACACGAATAGAAAAGAGCATGCCTTTGAAATACGGTGCACAATTTGTAGAGCTTAATTTGTCTGTGTGCTACTGTTGGGTGTTATTGTTCCATATCCTCCCCACTACCACTGTATCCCCATTATCAGGGTTTATTGTTACTGGAAGTGCTTTCACTGCCATTATTCCCTTACATTGGCAGGTGTCCCTGCTATTGCATTTGCATGAGGTCTTGCAATATTATCTACACCTCAGGCAATTCTCATACATTGAAGAGGGTCAGGGTGAACTTCAGTTCCCACTGTGTTCTGGGCTGATGGGAGCTCTTGCAATCTGACACGAGCTGTTTCTGTCCCAGCCTGAGAGCACACAGATGGCAGTCTTCCATACACACATCAAACTAGACACCTGCATTAGTCAGGCAATTATCTGGTAGGGTTTCTGTGAGTTGGGTGCTGCAAATGCACTCTGCACATCTTCCCTCTACCAAATATCTGCAAACACAAACCAGGAGCTCTCCAGTGTCAGAGCATGTGCATTTCATGCCCACTGTATTAGTCTTGTGGTGCTTTCTAGGTTCAGGGGGTAGGTTGGTTTGCACAGTTTGCAAAGTAACAGGACAGGGCAGGACACCTGTTGGCATGTGGAAGTAAACTACTTTCCAATGCGTGTTTCAGAACTTCGCCACAGCATGTGATCTGCCAATAGCCAAAGGCAGCTTGTGAACATCCTCATGCATACTGTGTTTCAAAAACCTCAGGCACCCACTCAGACAAGCTACTCACCTCACAACCTTGTTAAAGAGTCACAATAGTCACAATGCAGCCATGAAAATGCCAATCACAAAACATCTTGCTCATCATTGCTGCCTTGCATTCCTCTGTGTCTGCTGTGGGTGAAATCATGCATCCTGTGCTTCAGATGGACGTGGCTTATTGTCACTGCCTCACTGAGTTGTACTGACAAAGGAAAAGGTGCTCCTGTGACCCCTGCAGCACCCACTCCTTTAAAAAAATTAAAATAAAATTGTATAAAACAGTTTACAGATTATGTCTTTTCCTTTTTTAATCAAATAGGTCTTACCCTCTCTTGTCTTACATGCCTCTACATTACATAAATATTTAAACATCAATAAAATAGAAACCATCCAAACTTAATCTACAGACCATTACCTCAATAACACTATTAAACAAACAACACAACAAACTAACATTTATAACAAGTACTAAACAATTAATATTATTCCCTTTCACCCTCCTTCAAACTTCACAATGATGACAGATCTTTAGACCGTAGTACGATGTGAACCACTCTTTATATATGATAATCAGGGATCCCAAGTCATCTTTTATATCTGCTAGAATTCTTTCCATCGAAGACATAAACCACATTCTGTTTACCCAGTCCTTTTCAGTAGCTCTGCCCCGGTCCTTGTATTTCCTTGCAATAACTTTTATGCCAGCCAGAATCATTTGACAGGCAGCACCCACTCTTGACCATGCACGGAACATTGGCAAAAAAGCCAGAGTGCGCCATGCAGGGGCAGGGAAAAAAGTGTGTTGGAGTCGATGCCCACGCATCCACAGCGGAAGCCAGCCATGTCAGCTGAGTGCACTGTGGGCACAGAAACAGTCTTTGCAAGACACAGGAACTGACCGAGAGTGCTGGGGAGCCCAGGTTCCACAGCGCTCCACTGGGACATGTCGATTTCAATGAACTTCCCAGGGTCTGTGGCAAGGGGAGTGCATGAGTGCTGCCACGGTACCCACCCAAGGAGCTGCCTCTTAGAATCCCTCCCCACACACTCCACCTGAGTGGGTGCTCCATGATTGTACCACACAATGGACATGACGCACACACACACACACACACACACACACACACCATGCTCATTTAAAAGCGATCTTTGTCTGTAACAGGTTGCAAAATTCACCACAATCAATGCTGTTTCTTCCTTGGCATCCTTGTGCACCACTATGTGAATGTGCCACCTTCTATGGGTGAAAGAGAAAGGTTCAGACTGGTGGGAGA
Organism: Sphenodon punctatus; assembly: GCA_003113815.1. Classification (NCBI taxonomy): domain Eukaryota; kingdom Metazoa; phylum Chordata; class Lepidosauria; order Sphenodontia; family Sphenodontidae; genus Sphenodon; species Sphenodon punctatus. The sequence goes on from QEPC01000407.1 coordinate 256,816, forward strand.
CCATGCTTGCTTTGTGAGTAGACGATGAACCACAGCCTAATAGACAACCAGGAGAACATCCACTCATGGGTGGTCATTTGTTAACACCCTCTATCTTTAAAGAGATAAGAGTAAGCGCAAAAAACTTGCAAATGCTGTGTCATATCCACCTCTATTGACTAGGCCATGAAGAGGATAAAAACCTGCTGTAACTACAAGAAAATGGAGTTCCCCTTTTTGATCCAGCAGCCCAGGTCTATGCTATTGGTCTGAAAGGCCATGATTTAAGACCATCTGGGGAGGTCACCAGAGAAACAGTAGTCTGCTTTAGATAATTTCCCCACAAGGGAAGGGGGAAGGTTAGTTATGGTTGCTACCTTCCTAGGATCTTTGACCCGAAGGGGGACTGAACAAAGGGGATGCTCCCATCCCTTTCCAATATAGTCATGTCCCTTTGGAGTGTCACGATGTCACAATACTCCAGTCTATGCGGCCCCACGCACCCACCTGAAACAAATCTTAGTGATGCCCCTGAAAAAACTTGGGGAACTAGGGTTTCACCCAGAGCCAGGAGAGTCTGGTCAAACCTGGAGGTTCAGTAACCCTGCTGGATTACAGCCTCATGCGGATTATGGCCTCAGTCTAGTCCCCTAGAATCTGGTGCTTGTTTCCACCCCAACACAGGGGCGTAGCTACCTTGGAATGGGCCAAGGAACAAGAAATGTCCATGGGCCCCCCTTCTTTTTTCCTGCTGGTGGTGAAGCTACTGACTGGCCTAGGGGCACTGGGATGCTGGTGCTCGGGACTTACTTGCTCTCTGAAGAGTCAGCATTGTGCAGCTGGTGGCCTGCTGCTGGGCCCATCTGTCTTCTGGGCCAGCAGCGACCTGGTCTCACGGTGCACTCTGTCCCTCGTGTCTCGCTGCCCGCATGCTGGGGTTAGCACAGCCAGCAGCAGCAGTGCCGTTGCTGCCGTGACCCACCTGACCAGCCGTGGAAGCCGGGGGCTGATTGGGCGGGTGGGCAGGCTGGGCCAGCTCAATGCGGTGAGTGCCGGAGCGGGAAGGTGTCCTCTGGCGGCTCCAGTCACGCTGCTGATCACCTTCCCGCTCAGGCTGGGCTTCCCTTGAGCCAGCCCTGCCCGGACTGAGTCCAGACTGGTGGGGAGGACTCCTCTGCGACACGGCACCATGGGGGGCGAGCCGAGCCATGAGGCTTGTGAGTGTGACCTGGCCTGGTGCAGACTGCTGCATGGGGTTGCAACATTGTGTCAGATACAATATTGCAACTGCGGTAAGGGCGAGAGGCCCCAGCCAGCTCAGGTGGCAATTTAAAAAGAAAAAAGGATGGGAAAAGGGTGGCTTAGCTACCTTGGATATTGGGCACCCAGCCATTACGGGCCCCGAGACAAATGTCCCTGTTTGTCCAATGATAGCTATGCCCCTGGCCCAACACAACTCTCTCGTTCTCCCCAGAGCTCTGCTGCTGGTTTATCATCTGAGTGCCAACACTTCCTGCTCTCAGGTGGAGATGGAGGAGAATAGCAGATAAATAAATGTCTTCTCGCCTTGAGAGAGAAGCTTCATGAGCATGCGGGAAACAATGGGATTCTTAAAGCTGTTTAGAAAGAGCTGCAAAAAGGAAGCCATTTGGCTGTACAAGCCAGCAGGTTTCATTGGGCCTGTGAAAGCTGTTAACAGTGCTGCCTGTTTTTGAGCATCCTCATCTCCCATATGCATATGTAATGCGCATATCTTTTCACCAGATATGCATATTACAAAGAGACTATGACTGAAATCCACAACCGTTTACTCTGAAGTAGCCCCATTGAAGCCCTCTAGGCTACAATGAGGCTACTTGGATGAAGTGGTTTTGTGGATCATGGTCTATGCTCATTTCTATAAACAAAAACTGTTCTTTCCACTCCACTTTCTCTCCACTCTCCGTACAGAACCTAAAGCAGGGGAGGGGAACCTTTGTCCAACCAGGGGCCAGATCTTCCTTCTCTCCACAGGGCTCCACAGTCTAGAGCATCTGGGAGGAGAGGGACATAGCAGGCAAGCACTTCGTGGCTGTCCAATGGTTAGCAGACCACGGGTGGCCCAAGGAGTACGGCCTGGGGGAGAGGTGCCTACAGTCCCCTAAACTTTCCTGAGTTTCTGCTGTCATTTTAAAGTGACATTATAAATATCTTCATCCCTACCTTCCCTCCTGCCTGTCCGTAGACCTTTACCTTCTTAGCTTCTCTTCCCCCGTGTACTTCTACAAGTAGTGCCTTGTTTCCTTTCCACAAATGGCTTCTGCTGCCAATGTAATCTGTCTGCTTTCTTGCTTGGTCCCAGCCTGATAGATGGGCTAGGATGCAGTGGCAATGGGGAGGCAGATCTCAGCAGGATGCATCCTGGGAGGAGATGGTTTCCAGAGGAGAAAGGCCAGGTCACTCTTGGATTCACTGTAAATCTGAGAGTCCTGGCCTAGAATTCTTGGCAACTAGAAATATTCCCTCCTGTACTTGAGCACCCTGGCAGCTTAGCTCTTCCCCTAGGAAACTGGCCAGTCTCCAAGGCATTCAGCACTTTGGCTATTAATCAATGCTGTAAGGGTAAACATGACATAAAATCGTGTCCATTGTCGCCAATTAAAAAGAATCTATGGGGACAGAAGGAGAAAAAGTCTATCTTAGATGTGACTGGGTTTGAAATGAGCACCTGATGTGACAGGACTCTGGTGCCCGAAGCTCCTTCTCAGTACTGTTCTAACTGGTTCAGCCCAACAATTTTTGAAAAGAGATAGGGAATTATTGAGGAGGGCCTGTGCCCATCAGATTTTTCAAACACCCTTTGTGCCTTCCTAAAAATTCAACCCTCAAGTCCAATTTGTAAACGTCTGTGAACAACATTGCAACTGTGGCTGAGCTGTGTAGAAAGGAGAAGCTGCACAAACCTACCAGGTCTCTTTGCCATAATGTCCTAATGTGGTCTTTTGACCAACTCATATAAGGTCATAACAGAGTCAGGATATTGTGCCATAATTGTTTTGCAGGTCCCCAGAAAACCATGAAAAGTGGAAGCAACTCTTCATAGCCCTAACAATTTGGCTACAGAGACAGGAAACTTTATGTCTTTCACCAACAGCTGTGACCATAGAGCAGGATCAGATACATAGTGCTGCAACAGATTCCAGTGGCTTCCAAAACAATCCAGTGTACCCCACAGAACTGAATTATTGCATTGGGTTCATGTTGCAGTGATGTCCAAGTATTCTTGCCCATCCAGTCTGCATTTGGTTCGCATGAGTCAAGAACTCCTTTTGATCCCTGAATGACTTGCCTGGCACATGTGCGAAAAAGCAAGTATTTATATTTTTCCTCTCCATATGGGCTGAATCCCCAGTTGCAGGTGCCCTTTGAAGACCTTTGCATTCCTGAAACAGAAAATTTTTTGAGTGAAAAAGAGTTCTAAAGAACTCATGGTTTCTGTTTTGCTTTCATAAGAGTCAGTCACTTATGCAGAGAATCACACATGCTGGAAACAGCCAGAGGAATTTTGACAGGCAGAATGGAATTAATCCAATTGGGATCATGTCACCTTAAACGTGCCATGGGAGTGTTCGTGTTAGCAGGTGGGTAGGACTTCATCTAAGACGTCAGTGTCCCCTAACATTTCAAGGGAGAGCTGAACTGTAGCAGCCTTGCAGAAAGCAGGCCAAAGCCATGGGACATCTGAATTATGAATCTGTTGGGTCCAGGGACAGCTGAACTGAACCATGAAGTTGAAAATCCATCACTACTAGAGGGGAAATCCAAATATCATGGCCCGATGACCTGTGGTCAAGGGGCAAATGCCAGCAGCTCAGACTATGGGAGGAGGCATGGTTTTGAGCAGGTAGGATGTGGATGGCAGGCAGGAGTGGCAGGGCAGAAGAAGGGGTAGGTGCAGATGCAGGCTTGAAAGGGCAGGATATAGGGAAGGTCAGCGGCATATCAGCAAGAAGGTTTGCTAGCAGGCAGTTCAAGGAAGAGTGAAGAGGTCTGGGTAGCAACAGTCCATTTGCTCAGATAAGTACCTAGGTATGAGCAAGAATCATACCTAATCAGCAGCCTTTTAATTAGACCTGAAACAAAAAATCTCAGTGAGTGCTGCTTCCATCAGTATCTCAGTGAGTGCTGCTTCCATCAGAAGCAGGGCAATTGCTGAGATTTGCACGACACAGAAAAGTCCTGGCTTTCTTGCTCTTTTCACCATTTTCTGATATTTTTCACACATTGAAATAGGTTGGTATCAAACTGTTTGTGTACCCCGCGCACATCCCTGTTGGATCTGGAGATGAAAATATATTGGCTAAGCACTGGGGAAGTGCTGGAAATTGCCATACGAGTGCTGTAAAATTGCCATAAACTGTTGTAAAATTCCTGGAAAGTGACAAAAAAGTCGCAGAAAGTGATGAAAGTCCTGGAAAGTGATTAAACATTCCTGGAAAGTGACAAAATAATAAAAATGGCAGAAACATGGAATCACTGGAAACTGACGAAGTACCAACTGACCCTCACAAGCACTCCCGAATGTTGGGTATTTCCCTTTGGAATGGGACCAGTTGTGCTCATCTCAGCCCTATACCTAATCACATTACCTCCCCCCGCCCCACCCCACCCCACCCGAACTGTTAAATGCTCTGGTTGGCAATCATGACCTGCAGTTCCCTCGTCTGTTTCAGCAATGTTGTGGTTTGGACCTCCACATTAGGAGCCTGTGGCCCCAGTTTCAGCCCTGACCTAATGTCACTCATGAGGAAGGATTTGTCTCTTGTATACCACTTTTTGCACTACCTACATACTCTTTTGCAGCCTTTCCTCCAAATTCTGCTCAGGCTTGTTGGCATTCAGTATGTGAGACATTTCAAATGCTCACTGCCTGAGGCAGGATGGCTACAGACCACGTTCTATTTGTTTCTAAATTAGCTAGGTTTGAGTTACCAAAAAGTGACTAATAGGAAACATTATACAAATTTTGTGTGCCTTAATAATGGTTGTTAACTCACTTCACATTGCAAAAAGAGCCAAAACAAATACCCAGTACTGTATTCACAAATATAATTTGCATATTTGGATAGTCCTCCAAGATCCAAATTTTATTTGCCCACTGAAACAGAATCCATATATCCATTATTCCAGATTTTTTGTTTTGGGGTGCTTTGGTTATATTGTCTGTTCCAGTATTTTGGTTTGTTTACTTTTGGGGTATTTTAGTCGCTTCAGTATTGTTATTTAGAAGTAAGAACCCAATTATGCAAAGCAAATAGCTGAATAACTAAATAACTCAAAGTACCCCAAACAAAATACCAGACTGGAGAAAATAACTAAAAGAAAATATCAGAAGTGAATATTTGTTTTAGTGAGTGAAGCAGGAAGCAAATAGTAATTCATATGCTGGTGTGACCAAACCATGGCTTAGGAGCCACGTGTTGCTCATTTCTAGGAGTAGCTCACAAATAGGACCTATTCCAGAACACATACTTAATGGTCTTGTTTCTTACTTCATTGCACCTGAGTCTCAGCAGCTGAATTATAGCCGCTCCTCAGAATTTCGTCAGTCAGGTGCACAGAGCACTGGCTCCACCAGCCAGCTAATCACAAAGCAGGAGAAGCAGGAAGTGGTGGGTGAGGCTCAGACTGGGAGATGCTTCAAAGTGGATGTGAGTCACATGAGTGTGCGTGTCTTTTGGCTCTTGGCCATATGAGGATTTTGGTCTACAGCTCTTGAGGGTGGGAACTTTGGCCAACCCCGTTATATGCACTTTGTCTCAAATGAAATAGCCTGAAATAATTATTTGATACATGGCATGGATGTTTGTTAGAGGTGTGTACCAGGGACCAATGTTGTTTTTCATTTTCATTTTTAGCTTTTGTTATTTAAATCTTTCATTTT
>QEPC01000407.1:279841-290927 GCA_003113815.1 Sphenodon punctatus
GCTGGACTACTGCAATGAGCTCTAGGTGGGGCTGCCCTTGTTCCTGGTTCAGAGGCTGCAGCTAGTGCAGAATGCGGTGACCTGGCTCCTTTCGGGGACGGGCCATCGGGAACACATAACACCTGTGCTCCGGACTCTGCACTGGCTGCCAATAGCGAGCCGAGCCAGGTTCAAGGTTTTGCTATTGATCTACAAGGCCCTTCATGGTCTGGGCCCCTCCTACCTCAGGGACCGCCTTGCCCTCCGCGCACCAGAGCGAGGGGCCACAATGGAGAGGGCATTCTTAGTGGTCGGACCACACCTTTGGAATTCCCTCCCAGAGGAAGCTCACCTGGCCCCAAGCTTTTTAACATTACAGCAAATTTGCAAAATCTGGCTGTTCACCCAGGCCTTTGGGGAGGGGGGGAGAGGGGAGGATAGGGGTTTTTATTCCCTCCACCCTTATTTATTTATTGTATTACTTTTTATGCTCCCTAGCCATGCTTTAATTGTTGATTTTATGAGTGTTTTTTAAATGTTTTATAATTATGTTTTTATTTTTGATATTGTTAGCCACCCCAAGCTGTTTCAGGAGGGACGGGGTATAAATGCGAATAAATATAAATAAATAAATAAATACAGTTATATCATAAAGGCCATTTTTAGACAGGTGGGGGAACCTAGCGAGTTTGAGAATCTGCTTTTAGAGGGGTTGCACTGGGAGGATTTGGATGCGCCGGAGGCCGCCCGACCACCATTAGAATAGCGGCTCGTGCATTAGTTCTGAAATCGTAATTGTCAAACCCCGATATTGAGGTTTGACAACTATACAAATCTGGTTTTAGAACTAATGTGTGTGCTGCTGTTTTGATGGTGGCTGGGAGACTTCTGGTGCTTCTGCGTGCTCCCCAAGCGACTTTTCTGGGGGTGGGTTCTTGGACCCTCTGGGTTCCCCCACTCATCTAAAATTGGGTAAAGTGACTTCAATGAGTGCAGTGAAGTATTGGTACCACACCGACCAATGATAAAATGGGTAGAAATGGAAAGAAATTGCATAGGTATATATAATTTTAGAAAAATTCTAGTAGATTTTATGTGGGTTTTTTTTTTCATTTTTGTACTTTTGGCTTGTTTTAGGTGTGTGTTTTAATATGTGTATTTTATACACACATATGTTTGTGTGTTTATATGTTTGTTTTATATGTGTGTTGTAATATTTTAATAATTTTAATATTGTAAGCCGCCCTGAGCTGCCTTGGTGGGAAGGGGTAATAAATCTAAATAAATAAATAAATAAATAAATTACTTCCATTCACTAAAGTGAACTTCCCGCTTCAATCACCAAAACATTCCCCATAAAAATTCTTCCTATCATGCATGTTCCCTTCCTCCTGCACAGGAGGTCATGGCACAAACAGCCCCACTGTACCCCTTCTCTCACAGGGGGGTTATGAAATAAACCCCACCCTTTCTCCCAGGCTTGTATTCCCCCTTTTGCAGGAGGGTTGTCACCGGGAGGTATAATCAGGATGCATGTCACAGCAATGTGAATGCAGGTCAGAGCATAAGAATAGGAAGGGTGGGATGGCAAAATGATCTCCCAGCTTCCTGCAGCTGACTGGCAGCTTTTATCTACAGCTGCAACAACCATTCAGGACAAATGCATTTTTTGGTTGAAAACAGCCTATTTGCCGGCTCCAACCACAATGCAGAAACTTACTGGAGTTTTGCCACATTTGTCTGTCCCCATTTAGGAATACTCTTTGGTAGGTAGTTGTGATAATTTCCGATGCTTTCAATATATCCTGGCACATTGGAGGGGGAAGCAAGCAGGCACACAGACCAGAAATGGCAGGTGAAGAAGTGCTGCCTCCTTTTCCTCCCACCCTTGGAGGAGAAAGGTGGAGAAGAGAACTTAGAGGGGAAGAAAGGCAGAGGGATAGGAGCTGGGAAAACAACAACCAACACCAGAACATAAAAGCACTGACAAGTCATGGAACATACTGACAAGTAGGCCTGAAGCAGCAGTGTTGTTTTGCTGCTTATTGATGACATTTTTAAAGTCTTGCCACTGCTCCAACAGCATTTGCCATCAATTTATAGCATTATCCAACATTTTGCAACCGTTCCAGATATTCTGCATCACTTAAGATAATAGTGACAATTTCCGACAGTTCCAACAGTTTTTCTGACATTTCTGACAGTTCTTTTGACACTTTAGCAACACATTCTTACATTTTGTTGTATTTTCTGACACTTTATGTGGCTTGCAACAGTTTCCGCAAATTTCCAAGAAATAGCAACGCAATAGCAAAAAGTGGCAGCAAGCATCAGAAAAAGTATGGGGATGCTGTGTCCATGCTGTGTTGGGCAAACAGCAATGGATGGGGAGGTTTCTGATAGAATTGTTGGACACTGCCGCATGTCATTTTAGGCCTACTGACAAGTTGCAGACAGTACTTAAAAATTACGGAGCTGGTGAAAAATGGCAAAAAATCTCCACCTGCAATCCTGAAAGCAACAGAATAATAAAATGTGTCCTAGACTCAAAAATTCTACCAAGCATTCAGCAATGTTCCGAACAATTTGGGAATGGCTGGTTTTGATTCAGCACTACGTTTATCTAGCAGGCAGCCAATCAGGAAGCTGAATGGGGGAAGGAGCAAGGCTGGAGCCAGGTCCAAACAGGAGACTTAAGAGGTGTGGCTAATCCAGCACAGCAGCCCTATGCGGGAGAACCCAGGCTCAGTCAGAGTGTGGTGGTGGTGCTGTGGAGCTAGCCACCACCTTCAGAATCCCAAAAGCACCAGTGTGAGGCCTAGTTGCAACTGCACAGAGCTGCCCAGTCTATAGCCCTGAACAGGAGGAATTTTAGTCTGCTGCTCCACCAGGGTTTGTCTGGCTTGTGGGTGGCTTTACTGAACCAGGTCAGGATCTGGTTCAGGCAGATTTCAGTCAGGAATGGGCTTTGATGCGAACAGGTACTAGAAAAGGAAAGGGACAAGAAAAGGAAAATACAGGCTCAGGTCAGGTATGGGATCAAGCAAGAACAGTTTCAGAAACAGGAATTGGTTAGGAACAGGAAAAGGCAAAAAGGAAAGGCATGTTGCTCCACCCAGCTTCCTGTTCCTGCTGGGCAGACCTGTATACACTTAGGCAGCCAATCAGTAGGCCAGAGGGTGTGGTATAGCCAGAAGAGAGGGTCTCCAAGGCAAATTGTCAGCCAAGGCAAAGGTGTAACTGATGTGGAACTGGTCACTCCCTGGACTCCTGGATACACTAGTGCAAGTTCCTTATACTCCCATCCTGATTGTCAGGGTCACTGCAGTCAGCTAACCACTTTCAGCCTCCCTTCATTCACAGCAGCCAGGGAGGTTTAGCTGATCAGGAGTAAAATTGCATTGCCCAGTAACTCTTGCAGGCATGGGTGATAACAGGGATGTCATGTGGTCATGCCCACTTTGCACTGTTATAATGTCATGATGTTCTTTAACTTGCAGGGGGGTACAGCAGAAGGGGGCATGGCAAAAAGGTGTGTGTGAAGGTTCTCCTGCCCCTTTTTGACATGGCCCTCTTCAGAGCATCATGATATCTTAATGGTATGCAGGGGTGGGGTCACATCAGAGAGGGAATGGGAGACCTTCTGTCTGACTACTTTCTGATGTGGCTCCAACCTCTGTGTCTTAGAGTCCCATGTTAATGTTTGACAAAGTAAACGTACATCTGGAAGAAACCACACTTCTATGTGTAAGGTGCCAAACTAGTCTCCATGACTGAATCAACAAAAGACAGCTTACAGTAATTCTGGAAGTAGAGCTGAGTAAACAATATTGGAAAGTCATGGGTTCTAGGCTGCATCAAGAAAAGGAGTAGTATCTAGACATCAAAGAATCTACCACACAGGAGGAAAACACAATCTTATTGTTTCCCAAAGTAAACGTACAAATACAAGAACTCACACCTTCAGCTTCCAGCACAGTTGAGTTTTGAACCCTTGACCTATGTGTTCTACCACAAAAATTAGTCAGGGACCCATGCTCATCATGTTTTCACCATTGGCAGCAAAGGTGAAAACACACTGAATACAGGTCCCCGACTATAGGAGAAAGGGTTAGCTGCAGTGTTCATTCAGTCAGCAGAGAAAGAACTCTGAATACTGCCCAAAAAGCTACATAACTTTTCGTAAGGCCACTACAGGTACAGTTGCAGTGTGGCTGGGCAGCTAAGCTTTGTGGTTGCTGTGCCAGGGTTCAAGTCTACCCTCTGTCATTATGTTTCCTTTGTTATCTTTAAAAAGAAATCTCAGCTCCCATTGACCCTAACTTATACAGGATACAACTGGAGCTGTGAAAATTAGAAGTTGCACCGTCATTATTTATTTATTTTAATGACACTAACAGGGGGACTTTTTCCAGCTCTTTGTGATGGATTCTCTTATGTTTATATACAGTTTCTTCACCTACCACAGTCTTGAACACCCCACTCCCAATTTCCTTTCCATCACTTGAACTACGGCTGGTCTCCCCTGTCTACTTTTGTCATAGAGATGGGCAATGCATATTGGTAATATAAAGAGCTTAAAAGAGCCCTCCTGGCGTGGGTTAGCAGCTCTGCTTTGGGGCAGATGTGCCCAAGGTTCTATGCCCCCCTCTATCTACTCAAGTCCCATTTCAAATCACAAACAGCTACTTGTTGAATACCAGTGAGAAGTGCCTGCTATCCAACCTGCTATGGAAGGTCCTGTAGTGCTTATTTGACAGATCTATCCATTTTGGTGAGTACTTGTTTAATCGCTAGCTGACACCCTTGCTTACAGGGTCCTGGGCTGTACTTAACACCCTAACTAGTGCTCTTACAATGGTCAGATACCCAACTGTACAGCAAATGAATTGTAGAGATGGGAGAAGAATCAGAAACTTTGATGCTTGATCAGCTCACTCTACTCAACTGCCTTTTTTCATCCCTGTAGACATTTTTCAAGTGCAGTTAGTTAACTCAAAATGGCTGATTGTTACATAGATTCACAAAATCCAAGAATGAAAAGAATTGTCAGTAGCAATACATACAAGAGGTAGAAGTGAGAGAATGCTGCAATATGTTGAGCAGCCAGCTTATTTGAGTGCCTTTCTGTTCAACAACTAACAGCCCAGTGGTTAACTATAGGGATGTGCGAACAGATTGCGGTTCTGTTGTTTGCTCGCTCGGTTCGGGAGCTGAGTTCAGGTTCGGTCATTCGGTCCGGGGTCCAGGTTCGGGTTCAGTTGTTCGGTTCAGTGGCATTTGGTTCGGTTTGGTCGTTTGGAAATCGGTTTCGGTTTCGGTCTAGGTATCACGTGATTACGTTGGAAACCGGAAAGTTGAGTGCATGCAGAGCTTGTGTGGAGAGAGAGTGTGTGTGTTGTGGCTGTCTGGCTGTTTGGTTTTGTTTGGTGTGTTTGGGCTCTGTTGGACTGTGTGTTGGTTTGACTGTGTTGTTTTGGCTGGTTGGTAAGTTGGTGGGTGTGGTTGTTCGGCTGTTTGTTTGTGTGTGTATGAAAAAAAATGAAGAGGGTGAAGCTGAACAGGGGGGACTGGAGGAAGGCCAATGTGGCGGAGGTAGTGGAGGAGGTAGAGCCTGAGGTTGCTGCCGCTGGACCTTCAGTGGTGGAGGTTGCTGGCTCCTCATCAGAGGATCAAGAGCCGGGCACAGAAGGTGCTGCACTGCCAGGTTTGTAAACTTTATTTTTACTTTGAGGACAAGAAGAATACTATCCTTTAGAGCGAGCTCACTGGTGGGTGGGTCTCTCCATTGCCATCCCTCCCTAGCACCCAAATAAGGGCAGGATTTTCACATGCCAACCAGGGTCTTTTGGATTTGCACGTGCCAGACAGGGTCACCATCTCCTGTTGCCATTCCTAGCACCCCAAGGAGGGAGGACTAGAGGCATCATCATAAATGCATGATAGTACTTAGGTGTTGTTTATGTGTTCCTGTTTCAGAGAGGGTGATGATGCCACCCCTGGCTCTGGTGCCACCCCCATGCACAGGACACCATCAAGGCAGAGGTTGCCACTGCCAGACAGCGGGCAAACGAAGGTCCGATGTCTGGCGGTAGTATGATAAGCCTACCGGATTCACTGTCTGCAAGGTAAGTCACAGGGGCTGGAACAACAGGGAATGGATTGCCCTATGACCTGTTAGGAAGTCCCCTGCAGAAAAAAATTGGCCACCCACCCACTTGTGGAGGCAGAATGCAGGCAGGGCTTAACAGACCAATGGTGTGACACAGTATGGCACTTCTTTTGTTCCTATCTTTTTATGTTCTCTAGGTCTGCAGCAAAACAATAAAAAGGAGCAGACAGGGGACCACATCTGGCCTAATAGCCCACATAGAGAAACTCCAAAGCAAGAGGGTGATGCGGCAGGACTCTGGCGTGGAGCATCATCGTCGCCAGAAGAAGGGGGGAAGGCATGCCAGAAGAGATGCCATCAAAGCCCTTCCCCCTCCTCCAGCTCCACTGAGGAGTCCTACCAGGAGGAGTCTTCAGCGGCAAGGGCCTTTCGGGCCGAAGTCCAGAAGCCAACCCAGGACTTCATGGATGGGGTAGGCTGCAAACCATCAATATGGAAAACCGTCTGGTGGAAAGATTCCAGGAGGTCGAGGTAGAGAAAAAGAAGGTGGAGACGTACTCCCAGTATGTCTCTGCCAAGATGGCCAATCTGGAACTGCCAGTCGGTCTCCAGGTGGCAGGCGGATGTGGCAGGGTTCGTGGACTTTGCCCTCCAGAATGGCTACCAAATGCCAGAGCACGGGGTGCCCACCCCTAGGTCCCATGCACCCTTTTTGCCTTTCTCCCAAGTTCCAGGGGACAGGCCCAAAGACTAAGAGTAGTAGACCCCTTAAGTTTCCTTTCAATGTTTAGTTTTGGTTTTATAATGTTGATGTTGTTTTAAAAGTTTTAATAAAAGTTATATTTGTTGTTACAAGCTTTGTTTGACCTGTCCAACCAATCTTTTATCCGTCTGTGCTGAAGTTCTGGCAGGTGGCAGAATCTCATACAGCTTGTCGATCCCTACCGGCAGCACCTGGCACCACATGTAACATAGGTAAGGTATTAACCCAAAGATGTGCCAGCAGCAGAGACTCAACTTTAAGACAGTCCCCCCCCCCAGGAGGGGCAGGGCTTGTGTCTTTGTGGGTGTTCCAGAAAGAGAGAGAGGCTCCTTGACAGCGGGCAGCAGGCGGCGGGTGCTGGTGGTCAGAGGGGCTTTTTTTCAGCAGCTTCAGTGGGCATCTGCAGGTGGGTGTGGAGGAGTAGGCTGGGGGGCAGGCTAGTGTGCGGGCATCGGGCTTCTGGATTCAGTGGAATGGAATAACAGCCCCCAGTGACTGGAATGATGGTCACAGAATCTAGTTGATGGTTCCAGGGATGGGTGGGCATGACTGCTTCAGGTACAGTAGAATGACAGCCTATGGGAGTTGAATGCTGTCCCTAGAATTACTATTGCATGGTTGGGCACACTTCATTCAATCATACAATAGGTGGTAGCAGGTACAGGAATGCACACAGGCAGGCAGGCACATTTAATATGTTGTGTGTTGTTATTTCCATCTCATTCTGGTAGGTTTTCTGGTGGATGTGGGCACAGATGAGAGCTCTTTCTGGTTCTGGAAGGTGGCAGGCAGCTTGAGTTGGATACACCTCTCCCCCTCCACCCCCATCTCTCTCGTTCTAGTGAGGAGCCTCTCTCTCTCTCTCTCTCCCTCCCCACTCACTCTCTGGCCATATAGTGCAGGTGACAGCATGGGTGGGATTGTGTCTGTCTGTCTAGCAGTGGGGAGACTCTCTCTCTCTCTCTCTCTCTCTCTCTCTCTCTCTCCATGAACCAGCAGACAGCAGCAGCACAATTACCAGGCAAGTGGGGCACATCACCCAGGGTTGACAGGGCGGGCAGACAGGAACCTTGGCATGAGTGGCAGGCAGGCGGGCTGAGGCAGGCTTTGAGTTTGGCAGCAACCTGGGTGGGCAGACAAGCAGCATGGCATGAGAGGCAGGCAGGCAGGCGGCTGCGGCAGGCTTTGAGCTAGGCAACCTGGGCAGGCAGACAGGCAGCATGGCATGAGAGGCAGTAGGGAAGGCAGGCTGGGACCTTGGCAGGGCACTCAGATAGACTGGCGAAGACTGTGCAGCATGCATGAGAGAGAGAGCGCCAGTCAGATTGGTGGACTGAGATCATCTAGCCAGAGCCTGGCTGGCAGGCTTACAGTTTGTTTCCCAAAATGCTGCCACCGTGTGTCATGCGGTCAGTCAGATAAGCCGGCTGAGGCCGTCTAGTATGAGAGAGAGAGACAGAGACAGAGACAGAGACAGAGACAGAGAGGCGCAGGGCGGGTGCCAGGCATTGGGAGGGAGGGACAGCACCTCAGCAGCAGTAGCCCTAGCCCAGATTGAAGAGGAAGAGGAGGAACCTCGTCCCAAGACTTCCCCTGGCATGGGATGACGTGTGCCACTGCACCATCAATCTTTGTACTGGGGCATCTTGGGGAATCCCAGCAGCGGAAGGTTCACCTCCTTGAACAACAACTGCTCCACCAACTTGGCCCCCAGTCTCAGGCAGTGTGGGGAGAAAATGTCCCCTGCCATAGAGAACACCCGCTTGTTGGGGACACTCGATGGTGGGCAGGACAGTATACTCTTGGCCACTTTCAACAGGGCTGGCCACATGTTGGCCTTGCCACCCCAGTAGGCCAAGGGATCACTTCTAGGATTGATGCATGGCTCCTCCTCCAGGTAGGTCTCCATGGCTTCTGAGGTGCCATCATACTCCCTCTGGTAGCTTTACCTTGGCATCACCTCCACCACTGCCCTTGGCACACTACTTGCCCTATTGTGGCAGATCCCATGCTCCCCAGAGTGGCCTGCACATATACCCTGCTTCAGGACCCCTCCTGCCACTCCCCAAAGCTGCCTCCGCCGGGTCCTGCCACCAGTGCACCGTCACCACCAGGTAGGCATGCTGCACGTTTCTACTGGACCACAGGTCTGTGGTGAAATGTATGGTGGCACCTCCAGCCCCTACAAGCTACTCCCTCACTCACTCGTTCAAAGCCCTGTACAGGTCTGGCACAACATTATGACTCAGGGTGGTGCAGGATGGCAGCTTAAACTGGGGGGCCAGGAACCCAATCAGCCACTTAAAGCTCATGTCCTCTACAATGGAGAAGGGCTGCCCATCCAGCGCAATCATTTCACCAAACAGGCACTTGGCTTTCTCTTGAATGCCATGCCGCCCTCCAGCTGCCGATGGTCTTGGCAGCTTCCCCCACCCCAGCTCCTCCATGGTGTACTGACACTTCTGGCTAGGCTCCTGCTTCTGCTTTTTCCCCCTAGAAGGAATACTGCTCCTGCTGCTAGAGGCAGCAGTTGGTGCAGGACGCTTGCCCGCTGAAGGAGGTGGGCGACTGGCCGCTGCAGTTGGGAACCTGCTGGTATCCATTCCCCCTGCCTTCCTGCTTAGCAGCAGAGTGCTGTGGCATGATTTCAGTTGCCTCACCATGGCAGATGTCCCAAGGTTGGCAAGCACCTGCCCACGCTTCACCACCTTTTTGCAAACAGTGCACTGCACCTCCCTGGGATCATCTGCCTGCACCAGTTTGAAATGTGCCCAGACAGAGAATTCCCCCCCCCCCACTGCCTTCTGGGCCATCCCGGGTGATGCACTGCTGCTGTCAGTGCTGCTGGGAGGGGCAGAACTTGGTGGTGACACAGCTCTGGTAGGAAGTACAGCCATTACCTCAACTCCAGACATCTCCTCTATGAGACTAGTGTCTTCTTCTGCCTCACTGTCCTCAATCACTGTGATGTCATGTGAGTACTGGGACCCTGAGGCTCGACTGTCCACCATGCTGCTGCCACTCTCCTCCCTGTGCCCCAAATAGCTGCTACTGCTGCTACTCCTCTCCCTGCTGCCATTGCCCAGGGATTGGGTCCTGCCTCTAGCATCCAGGGTGGGATCCACCAGCCCTTGACTGCTGGGGATCACATCAACAATAGGGGACATTGGTGTCCCTGGAGGAACATCATAAGTAGTACCTGCTCCAGCAACAGCAGAGACAGACACAGCCTAATGTTCTGCAGGCCTTCCAGTGCCCTGCATGGCACTGGAGGACGCTGGCAGGAGACACCACTGAATCACCTCCAGACTAGTGCCACTGCTGGGAGCCTCTGAACCCTGTCTCCCAAAATCATGCCTGTGAAGCTTGGGGCATGGTGATGGTCTCTGGCTGCTGCATGCTGACACTCCTCTGGCATGGCCCCTACCAGCAGACTGGCCTCTTGTACTTCCCTTCTCCATGTCTTCCAACCAAAAATTGAATTTTTATATATATATACACACACACATTTTAAAAATTCAATTTTTAATCTGATATTACATACACTAACTCTAACTATAGTATTAACTATTCTAAAATCTATGTAAGTAAATATTATATCTAAAGGCCTAGTCCTACAAACACACTCTAAAATATCAAAACTGAATAACTACACACTAACACTATATCTATCTCTATAACTAAGCTAACTCCTACTACAACTATGTATCTATCTATAGTAATGATATCTAATATCTAGCTAGCTAGCTATACAATATTACACAGGGATGTGGGGGGGGAACACAAAGAACACAGGAGAGGGTACAAAACTGAAATGAAACCTAAATTCATCTAATAATCCTACTCTAAAGAAATCCAAAAACAGGGGAAGGGAATCAGGGATGGAATATATAGAGGGAGAGGGAAAGGATTCAATGGAGGGGGGAGGAAGACCACAGGGAGGGGTAAAAAAATTAAAATAACGCCTAAATCTATCTAATATAATCTAAATAAATGACAATATGGAGGTATATGGGTTGGATGGGTGAAATAGGAGGATGGCAATGGATTGGGGAGCTGGGAGGTACACAAACCTCTGGGAGAGGGAAACGCCTTCTGAAAACGCCTGCTGTCAGGAACAGTGACTAGCTGAGAAGGAGTTGGAAGTGGAGAGGGCAAAGAGTCTTGTTACTTGCTGTGCCCACCTCACTGCAAGCCCCATTGGCTCAGTGCAGCCTAGCCCCCCCCCCCCC
>QEPC01000407.1:293456-309905 GCA_003113815.1 Sphenodon punctatus
CCCCCCCCCCCCCCATCCTCTATGTCCAATCGCAGACTGGATTTTTTAAAAAAATAATTCCCCGAAGTCCCTGGGTCCGGGCCACCGCCGGTGACCCGGAGCCCGCACCAGCACAGCAGGTAGGTACTAGGGTGATCCCTGGGGTGGTGTGGTGATTTAACAACCCCCCCACCCCAGGGTCACCCTACCCCCCCACCCAGGGATCGCCTACCTTTGGTGTTCTGGGCGGCGACGGCAGCACGGCAGTCCGGTGGCTTCAGAGCTGGCTGTGGATGCTTCAGTGCTTCAGTGCTTATTAGGCCTTCTGGGGAACTTCCGGGTTTCCCTGGAAGGTAAGCGCTGAAGTTGGCAGCCACAGCCAGCGCTGAAGCCCCCGGACCGCCATGCTGCCGCCGCCTGAAGCACCAAAGGTAGGCGATTCCTGGGTGGGGGGTTAGGGTGTTCCCTGGGGTGGGGTGGGTTGTTCAACCACCCCCCACCCCAGAGATCACCCTTGTACCTACCTGCTGTGCTGGTTGCCGGTGGCAGCCCAGAGTCAGGGACTTCAAGGAATATTTTTTTAAAAAAAAAAAAATCCAGGCTGGGCAGGGTGGGTGGGGTGTGTCCCCTCTTCTACCCATGCAGCCTGGATGGGGGAGGGAAAGGTGGTTGTTTTTTTTTTGTTTTTTTACATTGCGGCCATTCATTCAATGGCCGCAATGTAAAACAATCCAGCACGACCGGTACCCCCAATATCCGGATTAATCCGATACTGCCGGTAGAGCAAAATACCAGCAGTATCAGATACTAGATAATCCAAACTGTTTTTTATTACAATAACAAAAAAGAAAATGATATTTTTTTTGTGTTATAACAAAAACGAATTGCACAACCCTACTTCCTGCTGCAATTTCCAATACTCCCACCCCTTCCTTGCACATACTTGTTTTTTGCAAAGTCCCTTAACACACTTCACAACAACTATGTGTAAGTGCTTCTTACTCACAGCAGGTTCCAGGTCTCCTCAGGGCCCATGGGAGTATGTAACTACTGTGCACTGTGAAATTGGTGTTGCCTAATAAATGTGACAGTAAACTTTAACACCCTAACTGTAGGGTCACTGGTCAGATACCCAATTGTACAGCAAATGAGTTGTAGAGATGGGAGAAGAATAAGAAGCTTTGATGTCCTATTCTTTGACAAGTCAAGTAAGGATTTTGTTCTCGTTCGCTCAGTCCTCTATTGACAGCATGCCTTTAAGACCAACCTGTCACTCTGAATGTACAGCTCCATCACTGCCTCTCTGTGATTATGTGCTTTAACATCATTACTGCTATACATCTTGACTTTTTTCATTCCAGGATATATGGGGAGTGATGCTTGAAGAAATGAAGAACACCATTCCCAGCAGGAGGTTTCATGCTTTTATTAGAAGTCCAGAGATACACTTATAAAATGTTAAAACCCATAGTTAACTAGGGATGTGTGAACACGGTTCGGAAGTTTGGAGTTTGAACCAAACTTGGTCCGTTTGGATGACCGAACCCAAACCGACTGAACTGAACCCGATACCGAACTCTGAAATGACCGAACAGTTTGGTCAGTTCAGATCGAGTTCAGATGAGTTTGGGCGTCAAAAACGTGACTTAAAGGCAAAATACGTGACAGGGAGGGGGAGTCAACTGAGGAGCAGACTTACAGGCACCAGGGGTGGAGAGGCTTGTAGGAGCAGCCAGTTTTCCCAATCACCATCCCTTTTCTCCTCAGACCACTGGCTTCACAGTGATTTAATGGAGGGGGGAGGAAGACCACAGCCTGGAAGGGGGAGGGATTGTTTTTCCCCCCCATTGATTTCAATGGGGACACTGACAGTTTCCCATTGAAATCAATGCAATAGTTCTGGCACCCGTAAACCAGTTTTAATCCGGTAAACCGGATTTTTGCAATCTGGTAACCGGTAAAACCGGTAGCCGGTTTTTTGCCTGATGTCCCATTCCTAATAAGAAAACAACAAATAATAATAATGGGGGAAAAACAAACACGAATTTTGGTTTTCAAATTAATTGGAAAAAACTTAAAAATGAATTTCTGACTATAATGTTTTTGTTTCATATTCAATTCTGATGAAACGTGGGAAGCTTGTACCCACAACAGAGGACATTATGGCAAGATTGGATAAAGGAAACCGATTTTATATGTAATTGAATGTTGTGATTTTAAGAAAAGCTGCATACACATTCCTGGCTACAACTTCTTTATCTTCCATTCACTTTTCATGAAGCATGGAACGATTGTGTCATTCCCCAAGATTACCAATCCTGACAAATTTCAAAAAGTTTGGATAAAGGGTCATGATGGTACAAGCCATTCAGTTGAAAATGCATTTCTGGCTGTAACATTTTTTCATTCAATCCTGTTCACAAGACATTTGGCAGGAATGTATCTAACACCTTTTCCGATATCTGTGCCAAACTACAGGACATTTTTATAAAGAGCCCCAATTTTATAAGCAATTGACACTGTCCCCATTGAAGACCATTATTCAGATAAATAACAGCACACGCAGTGCCAGTCAGACGCAGGCACCTGGCATGGCAGGGGGAGGGAGGTTGTAGGAGAGAGGATGTGGAGCAACCCAAAACTCTGCCATTACGGAGGTAATGGTGGTGGGTAGGGTGAAGGAGGTGTTAGCTTCGCTTGTAGAGGGGATCCACCCTCCTGTAGCCCAGCAGGTTCAGAGTCTGGGAGTATTGTTGGACTCGGATCTCCACCTGGATCAGTAGGTGGAGGAGCTGGCTAAAGCCGCCTTCCACCATCTGTATCTGGTGCAGAAGCTAGTTCCATATATTTCCAGACCCGACCTGGCCACCCTCATCCATGCCTTCATCACCTCGAGGCTGGACTACTGCAATGCGCTCTATGTGGGGCTTCCCTTGATGCTGGTCCGGAGGCTGCAGCTAGTGCAGAATGTGGCAGTTCACCTCCTTATGGGAACAAACTGATGAGAGCATATCACTCCTGTGCTTTGTGCGCTGCACTGGCTGCCTATAGTGTACTGAGCCAGATTCAAGGTGTTGGTTTGACCTACAAGGTCCTACACTTTCTTGGCCCATCATACCATCATACCTTGGCACGTCATACCTATGCCTCAAAAAAGATATAGCGGAACTAGAAAAGGTACAGAGAAGGGCAACAAAAATGATCCAGGGTATGGAGCAGCACCCGTATGAGGAAAGGCTTGATAGGTTGGGGCTCTTCAGCTTAGAAAAGAGACAGCTGAGAGGAGATATGATAGATGTCTATAGAATCATGAGTGGTGTGGAACCTGTAAACAGGGAATGGTTATTTACCCTCTGTCATGCCTCTCCGTCGAAGGTATTTAGGGGGCAGGGGCTGCACCAACCAGGGGTCGGGCCCCGACAAGGGATCAGCCGCCCCAGGGCCATCGCTACCCGCCCCATCCCTACCTGAAGCAGCACCACAGGATACACCCCCCTCAACATCTTGGGGGAGGCCGCCCCACCCACCGACACAGGGGGTGGGGGCAGGCCCCGCTGATGCAGGAGGGCCAGCCGCACCACCGGTACATTGCTCCGCATGTCTGTGGGAGCACATCGGAGGCGGGGCCTCCAGGATAAATGCCAGCGCTGAGAAGCACTTGGCGCTGGTGACTGAAGCAGAGACCGGCCGACTGACAGAGCGAGTGTATGAGAGAGAGAGCTAAGTCTTGTACTTTTGATAGAGGTTACAGTGTGTGGTTCTCCCTGGGGTCTGGCTTTGTGTACGTGTGGTCCCCTGATACCCTTCCCTGCATGAGCGTGTGAGTGATTGGGAGAGTGCCTGGAGTGAGTGAGAGACCTGTTCCTTCCCCCCTCCTGCTTCCCTGGGAATTTAACCCCTTCTTCCCTGTCAGCGTGTGAGGCCCCTTCTCCAGTTCCCTGTTCTGTGGGTCCACCTTCCTCCCCTCCTGTCACCGTCCCTGCACTACTTGCCCAGTTCCTCCCCCTTGTGGTGTGAGTCCTGGGTGTGGAGTCGATCGAGTGGGGCCCCAAACTCCCTCCAAACGCTGGCACCCTATGATGATAGGGACCTGGTCTCGGAGAGGTTAATAGGTCCACACACTATCCTGATGGGCAGTTTTCCCCAGAGAGACCTCGCTAGCATCGGAGGGTGGGGCCCCTGTGCAAGCCAGGTGCAGGGCCAGCCATTAGCCTCCCCTGGGTGTTCCCCTCGCCCCGCCAATTGCCCCTTCCCCATGACACCCTCTCAACTAGTACTAAAACTAGGGGACATTCCATGAAACTCACAGGTGGCAGAGTAAAAACAGACAAAAGAAAGTATTTTTTAAAAAAAAAGTACAATTAGGTTGTGGAATTTACTGCCAGGGGAGGTGGTCAAGGTCAGCAGTATAGCTGAGTTTAAACCTTTAAAAGATTTGTGGACAAGTGTCTGGAAGATATTTCGATTAGCAGCTATTATCCAGATAGGATTGGGGAACAAAACCCTTTACTATCGGGAGCCTGGGGACGACCCACAGGGAATGGATAGCATGGTGATCTGTTGGGTGCTTCTCCCAGACCCCCATGACTGGCCACTGTCGGAGGCAGGATGCTGTGCTCGATGGACCATTGGTTTGACCCAGTATGGCACTTCTTATGTTCTTATGTTCTTACCTCAGGGACCGTCTCACCCTCCATGCCCCAGAGCAACTGCTTCGGTCCACCGGGGGCACCTTTTTGGAGGTCCCCCATGTAAAATGGGGGGTCACAATGGAGAGGGAATTCTCAGTGGCCATGCTGCATTTATGGAACTCCCTCCCAGAGGAAGCCCGTCTGGCCACAAGTTTATTGGTCTTCCACTGGGCCTGCAAAAACTGGCTATTCTCCCAGGCCTTTGGAGGAGGGAAGGGTGGATTGGGTTAAAACTTTGGGGGTGGTTGTTTTTAGAAGGTTTTAAAAGTTGATATTCTTGTTTTTTATTGTTATTCTAGATTATGGTTTTATGTTGTACACTGCCCCATGATGCCTTGGGCATGAGGGAATGGCTAATAAATAAATAAATAAATAAAAGACTGACAGACACATTCACTGACCAATTACTGCATGCTTCCAGCTTTACAGGACCAATCGGTACTGGCTTCGAGGCGGGCATAGAAGGGACATAACTGGGACTTTGGGGATAGCATCCCAGCAATAAGGAGACATGGTTTACACATCCAGACTGGCCAATTATCATCAAAATCACATCCTGCAGCATTGTGACAGGAGAATTGTGACATAAGAGAATCTTTATTGACTTTTTCCTAAACAGGTGCTTCCAACTTCCCAGTAACAAGTGGGGGAGAGAATTTTGGGTGGTCAAAGCACAGAATGAGGATATTTGGATGACATTTCTGCTGGCCAATTGGCATCACAAACAGATCTTATATCACAGTGACATATAAGAGAATCCCTGTCATAGGCTCATTCTCTGCATATGCTGTGCAGGCTTATAAAATTGGGACCCTTTATCACAACTTTCCAATATTTTGCAGAGACAATTCTGAAGGTGTGAAATACAGTTCTGCCAAATTTTATGAACACTGGTTTAACTACAAAGATGTTACAGTCAGACATTCATTTACAAGTCAATTGCTTATACCACCAGAACCCTTTATCCAATCCTTCTGAAAGTTGGAAGAGAGGTTAATCTTGGGGAAGGGTATAGTATTGCTGAGTTCCAACCACATTAGATGGGAGGCAAAGATGTTAAATCATGGAATGTATATGCATATATTTGCAAAATAACATAATACAACTGCTTATAAAATTGAATACCTTTAACCAATAGTTTGGAAATTTGGTACACACAATGTCTTCTGTTGGAGGTACAATCTCTCCAAGGTTCATCCAAATATAATGAAAATAAAAAAGTGACAGCCAGAAATGTGTTTTCCATTGAAACCAATGGAAAGCAAAAACAAAAATGAAATGTTTATATTTATGAAAACGCAAATGAAAGATTTAAATAACGAAAACAAAAAACAAAAATGATTAATGACATGGCTCCCTGGTGAACACCTCTAGCAGGAAGCAGGCTGGGTCTGCTCCCTGATGCTGCTTCTCTTGCTGCTGCCTTTGGGGAAAGCAGAGAGAGCAATGCAGAGCAAGGCACATCCAGGAGAAGTCTGGACCAAGAGAGGCAGCAGACGGGAGCTAACTGAGGGCTCCACTAGTACCTGCCTTGCCACTTTCCTTAGAGATGGCAGTAAGAGAAGTGGTGGTGGCACTCTCCACTGCCACTTCAACTGCTACTGTTGGGAAAAACTGTAGCAGGGAGTGATCCAGGGACTGGCAATTCCCTCTCCCCCAACAGCTACCCACAAACTGTTATGTTTTAAAAGTCAGCTACATTTTCATGTTGACAATCGGGAATACGCACAGCCTGTGAGTGTTTACATTATACATACCCTTGGAATCAGGAGACCTGGCTGAAGCAATCACTCACTGGGTTACCTTGGCCTTACTGGGGGTCTCAGTCTCAAATGCTCATCTATAAAATGGGATTATTAATAGTAACCTTGCCTACTTCACAGGGATGTTCTCAAGTTTAATGAGGTGACTTGTCAAGCACTTGATACACTTAGGGTATGATCCTCTAGTAGCGTAGTGCCCATTCAGACATGGGTGCAAGTTACATTGAAGTGAATGGGATTGACACCCATACTAACTACTAGGGGTACTTTCAGACATGACGCTAACCACCCTTTAACCACCCTTGGTGGCTATTTATGCATGTTGCAGGGCTGCATAGGGCACCAATACAGCCCTGCAACATGCATAAATAACCACCAAGGGTGGTTAAAGGGTGGTTAGCGTCATGTCTGAAAGTACCCATGGACAGGTGCCAGCAGAGGATTGTTCTGCCAAAACACTAAATACATACATATTGCTAACTTTTCTGTGCAACATTTTCATTGTTGTTAAAGACCAAAGGGGATATTTATTATTATCATCATCGTCATCGTCATCATTATCATCAAATCTGACCTTCTGAGTAACAGAAACCATATCAATTTAGCCAGTGATCTATGTATTAGAGCCAGCTCCATGCTCCCACATAATGCATTGCTAATCTGTGGAACTCATTGCAATAGGATGTTTCCAAGACCAATCATATAACTGTCTTCAAAAGAAGATTGGCTAAATTAAACGATAGGTCTGTTAATGGATTTTAACCAAGTGGATGGAATCTCTGACATCCAGAAACTGGGAATGGATATTTTTGTAATTTTTATCTAAAGAGGTACTGGGCTAGCTGTACATTGGTCTAACACAGTATGGTAGTTCTTATGCTTTTATAATAATTACATAATTTGGATGTATATATTTCTCACCCTTTCCTGAAGGTTTAGGTTGGCTCACAGCATAAAAATATACAAAGAATTTCCAAACCAGTAAAAATATCAACTACACAAAATCCCAATTAAAATCAGTCCCACCCACACCTCTCAAACCTTAGTCCCACCTGCTAGAAGCCTGGCCAAATAAGCAGGTCTTACAGTGCTTCCAGAAAATGCTCAGATGTGGGCTTTGGTGAAGATCCCGGGGAAGGGTATTCCAAAGCTGTGCACAGTAGTCACCGAGAACATCTCTCTCTGCTCCCTTACTGCCTTAATGAGTAGAAGAGGATCCAGAAATTCTGAGATCTAACTGTGCGCATATTATTCGGGTTAGTATTTCTGAGCCTTAAGAAGTATTAGGACTTGGGAACTGGAACTCCTTTAAGGTGTAGTGCTGCTTTAATGATTATAGGTAATGCTATATCTGTAGACTTATTCCTATGAATCTTAAGTGTCTGGGCACATTGGTTTCCTCTTGCAGACAATTAACTTACATTATACCTACATTGCAACAGTACATGCCATTTTTCAGATATTTAGAGGGAAATGCCTGCATACTCTACTAAATATACTGGATAAACATAGCCATTTCTTTCAGGAGCTCCAGGAATGAGATAGTTAAGTCACACTTATGATTCCAAACAGGCTGGCCAATCTTTTTAGCTTTTATGGATTTTTGTCAAATTATTAATCCCACTTACTCTTCTCTCACTTGAAAGAAATGGGGAAATGAAGCGTGCGTTCTCCCTTGGCACTTATTTGAGTTCCATGTAGCCAAACCTACAGCATCAAGACTGGAAACTTCCAGGGTAATTATGCAGTCAGCAAATCTGGCATAATGCTGTGTATTTCTACAGCTGGGCCGAGCTATTGGAATGAAAAGCAAGTAGGAATTGAAATGTGGGACTTGTTTTCTTCAGAGGCAGAATAGTATACCTTATGTTTTCTTTTGCCTCGCACTGAACAAGACCAAGTATTCTCTAAAATACACTGGAGGCAGGCACATTTACCTTCTGGGAGGTTAAAAAACCCCAAACTCTTGGGTGTCAGCTGAATTCACCTTCTGCATACATCGAGCTGCCTCAGGCCACTAGACATTACTGCAAGCTAATACTGAGACATATCTTCCAGACTACCCTGTCAATTATACATTATTATTATTTTAAAGGTGGGGGAAGGGGGACAGAGGAAAAGAGGGGGTAGTTACCAAAACTAATATATTGCAGGGACTTTAGAAACTAAAAACACATGTCAGCAGGATGCATAAAAGGTAATGTAGATTTATTCCAACTGATCGCAGTGAACAGCCCAAATTGTGGCATTTGCTGAGAGCATTGAATCATTTTGTAATTTTAACAAGCAAGGAAGA
This sequence comes from Sphenodon punctatus, assembly GCA_003113815.1. Lineage (NCBI taxonomy): Eukaryota > Metazoa > Chordata > Lepidosauria > Sphenodontia > Sphenodontidae > Sphenodon > Sphenodon punctatus. The sequence goes on from QEPC01000407.1 coordinate 302,186, forward strand.
TTCTATCTTAGCTGTAGCTTACAGTCTCAGAATTCTTTTTAATAGCATTACAAGAATTCAAACATAAATAGGTCCATATGGTTCTGATTCTCGATTGCTTGGTACCTACCTGGGGGGGCATAGCTCAAGTGGTAAAAGTGCATGCTTTGCATGTATAAGGTCCCAGGTTCAATCCCTGGCATCCACCTTAGGATGCCTGAGGGAGGCCTCCACTGAGGGCTTGGAGAGGTCTCAGGTAGCGCACTGGGATGGCCTCTGCTGGAGACCATAATGTTGACAAGTTAAAAGTGCTGCAAATATGGAAAAATAATCCAAACTATATGTACACAAAGCTGGGTTCTAACTCAGGAAAAGGATCTTGGGGTCACTGTGGACAATACATTGAAACCCTCAACTCTGTGTGCAGCAACAGTCAAAAAAGCAAACAGAACATTAGGAATTTTTTAGAAAAGGGACAGAGGATAAAATGGAAAATATTATAATGCCTCTAATAAATCTATGTTCCAACTGCATCTTGAATATTGTAAGCAGTTGTGGTCACCCCATCAGAAAAAGATATATTAGAACTAGAAAAGGTACAGAGAAGGGCAACAAAAATGATAAACGGTATGGAACGGTTTCCATTTGAGGAGAGGCTGGATAGGTTAGGGCTCTTCAGTTTGAAGAAGAGAAGACTGAGAGGGTACATGCTAGAAGTTTATAAAATCATGAGTGGTGTGGAAAGAGTAAATAGGGAGTGATTATGTACTCTCTCACATAGTGCTAGAACTAGGGAACACTCCATGAAACAAATAAAAGAAATGATTTTTTCACTCAACACATAATTAACTTGTGGAATTTGTTGCCAGAGAATGTGATCAAGGCCAGTAGTATAGCAGAGTTTTCAACCTGCTATACAACCTGCAGTGTAGGTCCATTAATAGCCAAGTAGGATTGGAAGACATAACCTCTGACTGACAGGAACTGGAAGTGGACAACAGGGAATGAATTGTCCCATGATGACCTGTTGGTACTTCTCCCAAGTGACCAAGATTAACAACTGTCAGAGACAGGATGCTGGGCTCGATTGGTCTGACCCAGATGGCACATTGTATGTTCCTACATTCACCTGTTAGCAATTCATGTAATATCCTCAAGGAACCACTTTCTACCCAGACTGACTATTGTTAAATGTTAATATCTGTGACATAGCGTATAGCACAAGTTTTAGAGCTGAAATGAATAATCTGATATTCAAACATAGTTTGCATTTGTGAATACCCTTTCAACTAGTCAAACAATATTCATTGCTGAAACAAATATTCATTTTGAATAGTATCAGGGGAGAGCAACAAAGACGATCAAGTGCCTAGAATACAAGATCTATGAGCAAAGGCTAATGGCACTGGACATTCTTAGTCTGGAGAAGAAAAGATCAGGGTGGAGGGACATGTTGACAATTTTCAAATATTTAAAAAGAATGCAGAAAAAAAAAAAGATGGAGGAGAACATTTGTTCTCCATTGCCACAAAAGACAGAATAAGTAGTAAAGATTTTAAATCACAGCAAAACAGCATTAGGTTAAATATTAGGGAAAACGTTTGTTAAAACAGTTTTTAAAAACTGCTAGAAAAGTTCAGCACACAGTGGGACATGCTGCTGAAAAGTGGTTGTAGAATCCCCTTCCCTGGAGGTGGCCAGGAAAAGATTGGCCAGGTCTCTCTCCGGGATGCTTTTGTTATAGGGCAGGTTCCCAACCCCAAGACCCATGCATCAAAATTTTTCTATGGTTGAGAGCCACAAGACACATATGCATGCACGTACACACAAACATCTCCTGCTCTATCATGGGCTGGTGGAGATGGTGCTATGTGGTCCTAGCTGCTGAGATGCTTAGGAGCAGCTGAGATTCAGCTGTTGAAACGCAGATGCAATCAAGTAAGACACTGGATCATTAAGACAATGCAGGGCCCTGGACTAGTCCTGGCCAAGAGCTGCCCAAAAGTCACTTTTGCTTCCTGAGTTCCACTGTGGAAGGATATGGCTTCCCTGCTTTGGACCTGCTTTCTTTGGCTTCTTGAGGGATTAGTTTGCTCCCTGCCACACCCCAAACACTCCACAGTCCTTATTCTGCCCTCTGGTGCCAGTACAGCATCCAGGAGGATTCGTTCAATTTGGTACCGGGCCTTCACCAAACTAGGGATGACACGGGTTCTCGTCCTGGTCAAGAATCTCCGCGAAAATGTCTTTCTTGTTGAGATTCACAGGGTTGAGAATCTCATGAGAATTAGCGTTCTCACCACCATTATCGAGGACCTCAAATGGACCCCCCTTTTAAATTAGGTATTAGAATTTTAGTAATATTTTTTAGGGAACTTATTCAATTGTGATATTATTTTTGATGTTTTGTAAATGTTTTAATGGCATATAGTTCTGAGTTGTATAGATATGCATATTTTATTATGATCTGTTGGTATTGTTATTTTATTTTATTTTTATTTTATAAAAGATTTTTATCCCACCCCTCCTGCCAACAGGGCAGCTCGGGACAGCGAAGAACAAATTAAAACAATAAAACAATAAAAGCAATTTAAAAGTTAAAAATCCCCTATGCGGGAGAAAAAAAACCTCCCCCCCCCCCTGCCAAAAGCCTGTCAGAACAGCCAGGTCTTACACAAATGTAAAAATGACAGGAGAGTGGGGGCCAACCAAGCCTCCTCCGGGAGCAAGTTCCACAGCACAGGGGCAGCCACCAAAAAAGATCTAACATCGGTGGCCACCCATCTCACCCGAGGAACCTCCAAAAAGGCTCCCACGGACGATCTCAGGGGTCGCACGGGCACATGGAGGAGTGAGGCGGTCCCGCAGATAAGCAGGGCTCAGGCCGTGAAGGGCTTTAAAGGTCAAAACCAGCGCCTTGAACCTAGCCCGGTGCTTTATAGGCACACAGGTGTCATGTGCTCCCTGCGGCCCGCCCCCGTAAGGAGACAGGCCACTGCATTCTGCACCAGCTGCAGCCTCCAGACCAGATTCTCGAGCATCCCCACGTAGAGCGTGTTGCAGTAATCCAGCCTCAAGATAATGACGGTATGGATGACAGTGGCGAGGTCAGTGTCTGAGAGAGACAGCTGAATAGGGATGGGCAAATGCAGTTTGGAAGTTCGGAGTTTGGACCGAACTCAGTCTGTTCGGTTGACCGAACCGAACTTCCAAACAAAACTCGAATTTCAAACCGAACCCAACCGAATTTCTGAACTCAAATTTCAAACCAAACCAAACTGAATTTCCAAACTGTTCTGTTCGCCCATCCCTACAGCCAAAGCCACTGGACAAGATGTAACTGCCGAAATGCACTCCCCGTCACAGCCATAACCTGAGATTCCAGGCTGAGCCATGAATCGAGGAGCACACCCAGACTCCGCACCTGAGAGACCATTTATTTTTTGTATTACTTTTTTTTATTTGCCTATGTATTTCATGCATTTAATGTTTTTGTATTAATACATTGCTAAGGCCTATGGGTCACAGCAAATTAAAAATATAATAAAATGGACCCCCCAAACCTTCAGTGTACAATGCAAAATGGCTACCAGTAGGCATGCATGTGCAGAATAGTCACAGCGGTCATTTTGTGCATGTGCAGAGCATTTCGGGGTGTGTGTGTTAGAATCTCATGAGATTCTTGAAAACCTTGGCGAGAATGAGAAGTCACTTCCCACTTGTGTGCAACACTAATCGGTCCCTTTTTCAAGGAGGATCAATCAGGGGTGTGCTGTGTCCTGTTCTACTATTGGTTCTCATGGAAATGGGAATTGATTAGAGTGATGCACACAGCTGGGAAGAAGCTTCCCTGCTCCCCTCCCCACTCAGATAATTTACTGTCAGGTCCCAGCTCAGCTTTGCAGAGTTCAGCATGGTCGGGGAGGTAGAGAACAAGCTCAACTGTCTGCATAATGCAGCGCTGAGGCAGGAGCAGCAAGCAGCCACCAGACCAGAGACCAGAAGCCTCGCAGTAAGTACTTTTTACATTTTTCTTGATATTTTATCTTTTTTTTTTTCAACAAGAATCCGGCCCATTCTTGGTTCTCTTGGTTTGTTCTCTTCCCAGAATGAACCAAGAAACATGATTCTGATTGAAAAATGAGAAAAAACAGAGGACGAGTTTCAGTCCTACCTAAATCAAAAGATCCAAACTAAATATTTGTTTTGGTCAACAAAGTGGAAGATAAAGAATGCTTCCTATCTGCTTTGGCTGGATTGAAAGAAATACCTCTAAATTTGCCAAATTCAGTATTTGGCAAGGATATTCATTTCAGCTCTAGAAAGTTTCAAATCTTTTTGCTTGTGTGACACCAACTGAGACTTAAGTATAATTCCATGACCACGAAGAGCAACAAAGGCATTCCAACTAGAGCTGAAACCAGGCACCTGAAGATTCAAGCTCCCACGACAAATCTGGGTTGCCCAAATCGACCCGGTCACGTTCAGGCTCCATCAATGTCTGAACGGAACTCAATGGGCTGCTCAAATGTGCCGGTTGGCCTTTAAAAGTGACAGGTCCCAGCCAGGGATTGTAAGTTTCATAGGCTGCTTCCTCCCCCCCCCCCCCCCCCCCACCCCATAGCACCTCTCACCTGAGAGGTGCTGTGATGGGGAAAGTGTCTGTGAAAGTGACAAGCCTTGGCTGGGACTGCTGCGGAGCCAGACTTTGCAGTTGTCCCAGTCAGGGTTTGTCACTTTCAAAGGCTGATTCCCTCTCCCTCACCCCTCACAGTGCCTCCCACGTGAAAGGTGCTGTGAGGGGGAAAGCACTGGTCAGCGTTTGAAAGTGACAGGCCCTGGCTGGGACTGCTGTGGAGCCGGAGAGCACATTCCCACATACAGCAAACCAACACTTTTTTCTTTTCCCCACGTATTTCCTTGAAGTGTGAAAGACTGTATGTGCTTCTTTAACGGTCCTTGCAGTTGTTTTTTAAGCGCATTGACAAGCGGCCAAAACCTACCTTTACAAGTGCGGGTTTGAAATGACCCACATAAATCCTCCTGTCAGAATGTCGGTGTCCGCATGTCAGTTACACAGCGCTTCGCTCCATGGCTCCCGGTTCCCATAGAAGGGAGAGGAGCTGAGCCAAGAGTCAGGCAAGCGAGCCGCTGTGTAACTGATATGATATTGACTAGGCTAGTCAGTTACATGTCAGTTACACAGTGCCTCACTTCCCCAGCTCTCAGGTCCTGGAGAAGGGAGAGGAGCTGAGCCAAGAGCCGGGCAAGCAAGGCGCTGGGTACACAGTGCCTCCCTTCCCGGGTCCCAGAGAGGAGCTGAGCCAAGAGCCGGGCAAGCAAGGCGCCGTGTAACAGTTACACACAGCTCTGCCCCTCTCCCCTCTCCAGGAGCCAAGAGCCCTTGGAAGCGAGGTGCTGTGACAGCCGTTCCTCCTCCTCTCCACCCACCACCCACCTGAAGGACTTGTGGGAACATGAACGGCGCATTCTTTAAAATGTCTTGAATGCGCAAATTAAATGCTGGTGTGAATAAATGCAAGCACATTTTAAAATTGCCTGCATTTAGAAATGCCAGCATTTTTCTGTACATGGGAATGCACTCAGAATCCACAGCACTTTTGGCTGGTGCTTGTCAGTTTCAAAAGTGGCTTCCCAGTCACTGTGCCTATAAGAGTGTTGTGTGGGAGAAGTCCTGGTCTGACTCTGAAACTGACAAGCCCCAGCCGGAGTACTGCAGTTCCTACAACAGAAACATGCTTATAAGAGGTAGGCATGTGTCAATTACAGGGAAGGGGTTCAGGGCCACTGAGGCCAGAGGTGCATTTCCCTACCATTTGTCTTGTACTCTTGTCTGTATCTCTTACTGAAATTCAGTTCTTAGACAAGTTGTGTGGCAGTACTGAACAGGTGCTTAGTGATGGAGCTGTATGCTGCTGGCTCACATTATCTGGATCAGATCCATACACACAGGATAGGCATGATCTTCAGGAGCCGAAAGGAAAAATCCCACCACCAACAGATGCAAGCCATGTAGAAGGCTCAAAATGAAAAATGTGTTCCCCTTAGTATGGTGCTGGGTTGCACAGTGTCTCAATGAGATCTACTGAAGAGGTTGAAAGATATAATTATAGTCTCCAGCATGTGGGAGAAACTGGTGTCATTCAACTTAGTAGTTGCCAGAGATTTTTGTGTGTGTGATCCCATTTTAAGAATTAATTCTAACCCTACATCCCCAGACAGAATCAAAGCCATGTAAAGATATCAAATATCACTTGGGATCAAAACCCTATCCACTGATAGTGCGACCCCATTTGGGATTCTAACCCAGAAGTATGGGAATCTCTGCCCTAATGTCTTGGTTCATATTTTCTGCTGATGTAAGCAGGTGAAGCTGTGCTGATGTCAATGGAGCCGCACCATTTACTCCAGCGGAAAATGTGTCCCTGTTATAGAGATGGAGACGATGCAGTTCAAACAATATCTTTTATTGGACCAACGTCTGTTGGTGAGAAAAACAGCCAAACCTTTGGGGAACTTCCTCAGGCATGTAAGTGTAGCAAGTCAGAAATATAACCCTATAGTCCTATTATAGCACAATCTATATAATAGGATTATATAATATAGCCCTATTATAGCACAACCATAATTCAGTGACATAGTAATTGACTCTGGGATTGACCAAGGCTCATGAGGATCTCAGGGGAAAACCAGTGGTATCTGTAGGGTCACTTACCAGTCTGAATTGCAGTTAGTGGTAATTGTTATTTAGGAGTAAGCTAGCATGATGTGGGTAAGTAAGGGCTCTTTTCTGCAATGTATAATTGCAGTCTTTTCTGCAATGTATAAACTTTATAATACAGGGGTGGCCAAACTCACATCCTACTTGCTAGTTGTTGTGATATTCAGTGCCACTTCAATCATTCACTCACTGATATTTTCATTTACTATCCCGGGGGCACTGCCTGCTTCTCTCTCTCTCTCTCTCTCTCTCTCTCTCTCTCTCTCTCTCTCTCATTCACAGCCCTGGGGCTGCTTCCCAACACTGCGTACCACACACACACACATGCTGCTGCTGCCCAGCACCTGCTGCTCAGCGCCTCCATCTGCTGCTGCCCATCTCATCCAGTGCCACGCATGTCCCAGTTCCATCAGTTCTCCCTTCCTATGTATGGCAGACAATGGGTGGCAAAGGGTGGTGGCACCAGCCTTTCACACAGTCAAGGCAGCATACACTAGTCAAACTTCAACTGTTTGTGAGGTGTATGAGGCTCTTGACCATCCTGGATGTATACCCTGTGGTAAATCTGATCAGATGAATACTCAGAATACTCCCTAGTTGCAGAACTGTTACACCTTCCTACATTATGTAAATGATAACACTATCCCTTACTTACTCATGTTCTACATAAAAGACATTTTATTAAAAGCTTTTATTCCATAGATCTCAACATTGGATAGAACGTCCAAGAAGGCATCTGGTGTAGAGCTACAACCAGATACCCAGAAAGACAGGCACCATGTTGAATTTGGGGGGCCCGACTTGTCTCAGTCACATTTGGACACCAACTGGTACCCAAATGCAACTCAACAGTCTACCTAACTCCTCAAGCTGACTCACCTCACCACCGGGCTGCTGCTCCTCTGGTTCTGGTTGCTGCTTGAGGCTTGCTGCTCCCTGCTCGTGCCCGGCCAGCATGCTGCTCAGCTGGACAGGGAACTTCCCTGCTCATCTTTTTCT
>QEPC01000407.1:313448-358275 GCA_003113815.1 Sphenodon punctatus
TTCTCCCTCTCCCCCCTCCCTTCCTGTTTCCCTTGTGTGGGCATTGCCTTTTGTGCCTTTTGGCTTCGTTTGCCCTCAGGCGGCCATGTCTGTGTCCTGCCCCTGCCCGGTGGGTTCTGGGTGTTTTGACCATGTCTGGGAATTGGCGTCATGTCTGTTGCACTGCCCTGGTCCATGATCTGGCGGCCCGATTCCCAGCCATGGTCCCGGTCCCGTCACATCTGTTCGGGGCTTTTATTCACCCCAGGGGTTGGTTGTTTTGTTCACCCCCACCGGGAATCCACTGTGGTGAACTGGCCACCCGCAACGTCTGAAATCACCCATAGATTGAGATTGGATAGATATACCCTATAGTTTTTTTTCTTTCCCCTGCCCCATCTGTCTCCCTCTTTCCATATTTAAATGATAGATTAGAGCGAGAGAGGGTATTTTCAGATGTGACGGGGCTCAATTCGCCCCGCCCCGGAAACACCCTACTGATTTCCCACTGGGATCAACATGTAACGGCCAACAGACGTGTTGGCCGCTCCCAACGGGGAATTTGGAGGGGGAGGGGGGGCTGTGCGGCCCAATGTGCAACTGCACAGCCCCCCCCCCACTCCCCAAGCAGCCCTCCCTCCTGGAGACGGGCGAGCGCTGTGGCCAATACGGTTGCTGTGCCCGCCCGCCCCCAGGAAATTGACCATGGCCCGGAATTGGCGGCGAGCACGGCCGCCAATTCTGGGCCATGATCAGCGGCCAGACGTGATGTTGACACACTCAACCATGGGGAATTCCCCATCTGTTCAGTGTTATGCCGGGTGGTCACTCCCATGAATCACAGGGGGAATCACATTTAACATGCAAATGGAGATGGTCTGGGCAGGACCTCCGTTTGCATGTTGAATGTGATTCCCTCCCGTGATTCACGGGGGTGGACATCTGGTGGGCAGCTTCCATTCCCCTCAACAGACATTACAGGATCACGTTCACCATGTGCGGATTCACCATGGTTGAGTGTGATCTCGTAACATCTGAAAATACCCAGAGAGAGAGAGAGAGAGAGAGAGAGAGAGACTAGGCTTTTTTATTATATATATTAGCATTGTAGATACTAGGATAGATAGATAGATAGATAGATAGATAGATAGATAGATAGATAGATAGATACTAGCATAGCAGAACACATAGCAGATAGAAGTGTATTGATAGAGATTCTTAGATAGGAATATATTGCATATAGTATAGTTTATTAGGTGTAGGTTTAGGTTAGACATACATACATACTAGTAAATTTTCATATTGCCATTGTGCACTTATTATTACCGCTGCATTATAATTAGGGGTGGGAATTCCAGATCTAATGGTAACCGATACTGCCGGTATTTTGGTGTACCGGCAGTATCGGATTACCTCGATATTTGGGGGTACCGGATCCCCATACCAGATTTTTTTACATTGCGGTCATTTAAATGAATGGCCGCAATGAAATAAAAATGAAAAAAAAAATCAAACACTTTTCCTCCCCAGTCCAGGCTGTGCAGGTGGAGGGGGGGGACACCCCCCACCCACCCTGCCCAGCCTGGATTTTTTTTTTTTTTAAATTGCCCAAAGTCCCTGCTAGTGCGGGCTCCAGGCTGCCACCAGCGACCCAGAGCCCGCACCAGCAGGTAAGGTACTGTGGTACTAGGGGATCCCTGGGGCGGGGGGGGTTTAACACACACCCCACCCCAGGAATCACCCTACCTCCCCACCCAGGGATCGCCTACCTTTGGTGCTCCGGGAGGCGGCAGCAGCGGCAGTCTGGAGGCTTCAGTGCTGGCTGTGGCTGCCAGCTTCAGCACTTTCTAGGCCTTCCGGGGAAACTTCTGGGTTTCCCCGGAAGGCCTAGAGAGCACTGAAGCCAGCAGTCACAGCCAGCGCTGAAGACCCCGGACCGCCTCCGCCGCCACCCGGAGTGCCAAAGGTAGGTGATCCCTGGGTGGGGAGGTAGGGTGATCCATGGGGTGGGGGTGTCAAACCACCCCCCACCCCAGGGATCACCCGAGCACCTGCTGGTGTGGGCTCCGGGTCACTGGCGGCGGCCTGGAGCCCGCACTAGGGACTGAGATAAAAATATATATATTTTTAAAATCCAGGCTGGGCAGGGTGGGTGGGGGATTCCCCCCTTCCACCCGCACATCCTGGGAGGGGGGGGAGGAATTTTTTTCCCCCATTGATTTCAATGGGGACAGTTCCCCATTGAAATCAATGGAATAAATCCGGTACCAGTAATCCGGTTTTAATCCGGTAACCCGGTATTTTGCATACCGGTAACCGGTAAAACCGGTAACCAGTATTCTGCCTGGTGTCCCACCCCTAATTATAATGAGAAAGGGAGGAAGAAGTTAAACCTCTGAGAAGTCTAGGGCAGGCGTCTGCTGGCACTTCTGCCACTTGTGCAGTGGAAACATACTTCATACCTCCATTTGGTTTGTTCTTAGCAGTGACTAAAGCATCTCTGGTCCTGCTATATTTTTAAGTTCTCCTGTAAAAGAAAAACAAAACAAAACCGTGGAGCATAAAGAGTAAATCATAGAACTGAAGAGTTGGAATGGACCCCATAGAACTTCTAGTCCAATCCCCTGCCCTGAAGCAGGATACCCTGTATCAAAAGTAGGGCTGAAACGAGTGCTCGAGCCCCTGGAGAATCTTGGCGAGAAGCATTCTTGTCGAGATTTTCTGGCTCAAAAACCTTGCGAGACTCGGCAGTCTCGCTGCTATTCTTGCAGAGATTCTTGAACGGCCTTCAAAATAGTCAGTGGATGCGCAAAATGACTGCCAGGGGTTCACATGTGTAGAATGGCTGGGGTGGCCATTTTGTGCCTGCACAGCCTGTTTTTAAGAATCTCACGAGATTTTTGAGAAACCTCAAAAATCATTCTGTGCATGTGCTAAATGGCCACTGGAGGCTGCACATGTGAAAAATGGCTGCAATGGCTGTTTTGCACACACACAGAAATTTGTTTAGGTTTTTGAGAATCTTGTGAGATTTCTCTCCCCGTTGAGAATGTGTGAGATCTCACCAGGGGGAGGGGTGGGGTGCGAGAATCTCGCTCATTCTCACATCGCATTCTTGTTTCAGCCCTAAAAGCATCATGTCTGTCCAGCCTTTTCTTGAAAACCTCCAGGGCAGGAGATTCCAGAGTCTCTCTTGGCAGCTTGTTCCGCTACTGGACTCTTCTAACAGTTAGGCAGGTCTTCCTAATATTTAGCCTAAATCTACCTTTCTCCAACTGGCTTTGGTGGCATCTTTTTAGATAGTTGAGAAAATGTCACCATATCCCCCCTTAATCTTCTTTTTCCTCAACTAAACATACCCAGTTCTTTCAGTCTTTCCTCATATGACTTGTATTCTAGACCAATGATCGTCCTCATTACTCTCCTCTAAATCCTTTCCAGGATTCAGAAATGCAGAATTAAAAAGGTAAACACTGTACTCTAAGGGCACATTCAGATGTGCGTTTAAATCGCACAGCAGTGGCGGCGGCATCGTGCAATTTAAAGCAACATGCACTAACGAGTTGGTGTGAATGCACCAATTCAGCGTAACGCGAACTGTTGGAGTGCGGTTTTCAAAGCTGCTCGGAGCAGCTTTGAAAACCGCACTCCAACAGATCGCGTTACGCTGAAATGTGCGCACTCAGTGCATTCACACCAACCCAGAAGTGCGCGTTGCTTTAAATCGCACGATGCCGCCGCCGCTGCTGTGCGATTTAAATGAACATCTGAATGCAGCCTTAGATCTGATCAGTGCTGAGTATAGGGGTATATGCAACGTATGCAGCTATATGCAACATACAAAGCCATCCTGGCTTAATGGTAATAATTAACATCATGATGTTCGGAACTGTTATTTTGATCTGTGGAACTTTAGCTTACAATGACCCTCCCTCCCGCACAATGAGCAAGCAAGTCCCTTGTGTTTTATTTCACTTACAAGACTGATAATGAGTCAGAAGGCAAGCACAAACCAATCACAGCGAACCTGATTACTGTATAATTACTGGGTATCTACAGTACATATTTCACATTTGCTGATGGATATAATAGAAAATCATGGTTTAAATAAACAAACGCTGACTAATCAGTCCTAATTGAGCTAAAAATAAGGAGCACATGCTCCCCCAGCCTTATTAATAGATGGATATGTTCCTTTGGTGAAATCATCATAACAAGCCTGTTGTTTTCCTGGTATCTGTCATTCAACGGTTTTGACAAGTAAAAATGATTGTGCTAAAGTAATGAAAATATTAAAAGGTTTGTTGTCGCTCTTGCCGTTGAGGCTAGGAAAACAGTCAGATTTTCTAATCTAAGACACAGCCGACTGTTAGACGCACAAGAGCTAGGCTATGAAGCTGGAGAACTAAAATGTCTGTTATAATTAAGCATGACACCCTTTCACTCGTGTAATGGAAAAATTGTGATTAGGAGGCACAACGGCTATCCAGGGAAGAGGATAAAGAACTGCCAGTGGTAGAAAGGAGAAAGTGTAACCAAAAGCCAAAGAGGCCCACCCAAAGAGTGATTTTGCAAGGGGAAGAATGACTCACAAGTTAGTTATACAGCTCGATTTTACATACTGACCCAGGAGAAAGACAGTAGTTCAGTCAGCTGGGCCTACAAAGCAGCTTGCAAATGCAGCAGGAAAGCTGCAACAGCACTTTAAGAGCCTAAATGTAAGATTTTATTATTTCCAAAGTATGTCAAATAATGGGTTATTCGGTGACTGTTCAGGCATTATCTGCAGTAACAAGGGGAGAGCATTAAAGGTTTCCCAACCTGCATCGCTATCACCAAACCAGGGTGTCACGGCATACAATACTCCTCAGGCTGGGACTTGAACTCCTGCTTCCAGCCTACAGAGCAAATGTGTGGTGGCCAAATACGCTAGATTGAAGGGGGAAAGGGATCAGGTCCATTTTCAGTTTTCAGAGTGTCTCACCATAGATCAGGAGCTGGAAATATTAGCACAAGTCTGAAAGTTTACAAACCACAGCATTATTTGTTTGTTTCTTTTTCAGATTTGACCCCACCCTTCCCAAATGGATCAGGGCGGCTTACAAAATAGATAAAATAGCATATAAAATATATAAAACAATAGAAAAACCCCAACCTATCCACCAACCTTTCCCCTCACCCCCTCCAGCCCTACCCCACCTTCACACCAAAGACCCGCTACCAACCCCCAACCCCCTCCAAAACCTCCAACCTGCCACGATCCTCCCCTGCCAAATTATTTTTTAAACAAAAAGGTTTTGTACCACCTCCGGAAGATGTTTCGGCCTGGGTCCCAGATAAACCTCCGGGGGAAAGGAGTTCCACAGAACTGGGGCAGAGATCAAGAATGCCATTCTAGGTGTAAGAGTAGCAGATGGAACCTGCAAGAGGGCAATCTCAGCTGACTGTAGGGGTTACTGGTAGGACATGGTAGGAGAGGCAATCCCTCAGATGTGTGTAACCCAGTCTGTTTAGGGCTTTAAAGGTCAACACCAGCACCTTGAATTGTGCCTGAAAGACTATAGGAAGCCAGAGAAGACGTTAGAACACTAGTGTAATGTACTCCTCCCTGTGACTTGTCTAAAAAAGGAGCTAAGCTGCCACATTCTAGAGCTGCAGCTTCTGAACAGTCATCAAGGGAAGCCCCCACATAGAGTGCATTGCAGTAATCTAGCAAGCGTGGATGACGGTCGCCAGATGAAAGAAAAGGCTGCAGCTTCCTCACCCGATGGAGTTGGTGAAAAGCACTCCTGGCCACCACCGTGACCTGAAGATCCAGGTGCAGTGAAGTATCCAGAAGCACTCGAAGGCTGCAAACTTGATTGACCAGAGGGGGCCAGACTCCATCAATAACAGGAGTTCCAGTGCCCTCCAAGTCACCAGGCTCGCCAACCATCATCACTTCAGTCTTGTCAGGATTCAGCTTCAATCAGCTCACCCTCATCCAGTCCCCAACTGCAGCCAGGCATAGGGTAAGCACTGAGACTTCAGGACCTGGGCTGGATGAAAAGGAGAGGCAGAGCTGAGTGTCATCAGCATATTTATGGCACTTCACCCCAAACCTCCAAATGATCTCACCCAGAAGCCTCAGATACACAATGAACAAAAGGGGAAACAGAACAGAACCCTGCGGGATCACACAAGGGAGGTCATGAGGGGAAGAACATTAATCACCCATTACCACCTGCTGAGACCTCCCCGACAGGAAGGACCTTAAGAGCAGCGCCATGCACCCCTGCCAGGTTCCCCAATCATGTCAACACCACTTCGTGATCAGCTGTATCAAAGGTCGCTGAAAGATTTAACAAAATCAACAGGGTAGAATTTCCTTTATCAATCTGTAAGCGCAGATCATCGACCAAGGCCACAAGTGCAGTCTCCATGCCATACCCAGGACAAAAACCCGACTGAAAGGGGTCCAGGAATCTGATCACACTGAGATGAGCCTGGAGCTACTGGGCAACCACCCATTCAATAACCTTCCCTAAAAAGTGAAGGTTAAAGACTGGCTGATAGGTGGCTGGGTAATGAACACCCGAAGATGGTTTCTTAAGCAGAGGCCAGAGAACTGCCATTTTAAGGGCATCCAACCCCTACCCTCCCAAAGGGAGGCATTTACAACCCCCGCCAGCAACAGCCCCAACATCTCCTGGCATTAAGGGTAGCTAGCTCCAGGAAGGGGTGTAGCTAGGTTGGAATGGTCCCTGATTCATGAGGACTCCCCACCCACCCCCTCACCATCATATCCCCTGTCCCACCTTCTCTCCCTCTTCCCCCCAGAATCCTTATTGCAGAAAACTGTCAGCTTACATGGCAGCTGTGGCTGTGCTGCGTGCTTTGTGTCATCACCACCACCAGTGCTTGTTCAATCCTGTGCTGCCTGATGGGTGGGTCCCCCACATACTGCACACTGCAGGTGCTTCCGCTCCTACTCAGCTCAGTCTCTGCCTGGCTGCACCACAACAGGACAGGACTTGTGCCCCACCCCCAAGATTGGTTCCTGTGCCTCCCCCACCACTGCTTAGTCCCAGGAGCAAATGTCCCTCCTATCACTATGCTAGCGATGCCCTGGCTCCAGGAGCACAACCCTTGACTCTCGCATCTGGGAGCATAAGGACAAAGTCGTGTAGTCGCCTTTCAAAAGGTGTTATGTGCACACCTCTTAGAACAAAGGTTCCCACACTATGGGTTGGGTCCCCAAGATGGGTCAGTTCATCTGTGTATGGGGGTAAGGATCCCAACCAACATTTGATAACTTTACAGTTCTTTGTCGCTGTCTTGGGTCGCAGAATTATATTTAAGTCTCAAAATGTAGTTATATAAACAAAAGGTTTTGGGTGTTACTAGACATTTTGCTAGCTACTCATTTTATGTTGCAAACAAGCATCTTGGCATTATGTCTGGATGTACAAACTCACATCCCACTACACACTTGCTATGGATGTTCCACCTGAAAATGTACTTTGATCAAAAACTAGGGGCAGGTAATCATATACAGCTGCTGCTGTGTCAACAGATGTTTGTCACCAAGCTATGTCATTGGTCATCTTTGTGACCATAGAGAAACATATTTTTTTGTATGTGTATGTAAAAGGCTGTGGCTGGGCACACAGAGCTAATGTATTTCACTGTCTGAATTTCATTTTCGTTATTATGATAACGAAAATGAAAAATGTGATTTTCTTTTTTGTTATTGTAATAATTAAAACAAATAATAATAATAATGAAAACAAAAACAAAAATGAAACTTTGTTTTTGATATAATGGGGAAAAACTGAAAAACATATTTCCAGATATAATGTTTTTGTTTTTTATTTAATTCTGGTGAAACTTTGGGATATTATACCCCCAATAGAGGGCTCTATGTGTACCAATTGTCAAAATGATTGGATAAAGTAAACTGATTCTAGAAGCAATTGAATATTCTGATTTTTAAAAAATCTCCATACACTTCCTGGCTACACCTTTTTTTCCCTTCCATCCAATTTGCATGAAACCAGGAAAAAGTATGTCCCTCCATGAGTGAACCAATCCTGGCAAATTTCAGGAACATTGGATAAAGTGTCCTGATGTTATAAGCTATTAACATGAAAATACATTTCCAGCTGTGACATTTTTATATTCCATCCTGTTTAAAAGTAATTTAGCAGCAATTTATCACACTCCATCCCTATCATCTCTGTCAAATTACAAGACTATTTGATAAAGGGACCCAATGTCATAAGCAATTGAAGTTGTCCCCTTGAAGACCATTATTCAGATAAATAGCAGCACATGCAGTGCCAGTCAGAATCAGGCACCTGGCATGGCAGGGGGAGGGAGGCTGTAGGAGGAAGAATGGGGAGAAACCCAACAGACTGACAGATACATTCACTGGCCAATGACTGCATGCTTCCAGCTTCACAGGACCAATCAGTAGTGGCTTTGAGGCGGGCATAGAAGGGACATAACTGGGACTTTAGGGATAGCATCCCAGCAATCAGGAGACATATTTTACACATCCAGACTGGCCAGTTATCATCATAATCACATCCTACAGCACTGTAACAGAGGACATAAGAGAATCTCTATTGGCTCTTTCCTAAACAGATGCTTCTGACTTCCCAGTAACAAGTGGGGGAGAGAGGTTGGGATGGTCACAGCATAAAATGAGGATATTTGGTTGACATTTCTGCTGGCCAATTGGCATCACAAACTGATCTTATACCACAGTGGGCATTACACACACCTTAAAGTTCTGGATTTTTCAATCTTCTGGGTTTATAAGTCCACAAGTAAGTTCCGGATGCATTTTTCACACACACTGACCCGAGGCAGTTCTTGGATGCATTCTTAACACAAACACTGCCCTTAGGCAGTCTAAAGTAGCTGCAGTTGTAGATGTGACAGGCTGCCATGGAAATCAAGTGACCACAGCTGCCTGTAGCAAAGCAGTTTACCAAGAGAACTTTTTACACACAAAGTTTCTGGGAGAAGTTCTATGCAGAAGTTCAAAGAGATGGATGTTTAAGATCTGGGTGAGTGATTTAGACACACAGAAAGTTCAGGATTTAACAGCAAACATGCAGGAGAAATGTGTGTGTAAAAACACCCAGTGACACGAAACCCTGACACAGGCTCATTCTCTGCATATACTTTTCAGGCATATAAAATTGGAACCCTTTATCACATCTTTCTCATATTTGGCAGAGATGATCCTGAAAGTGAAATATACATTCATGCTAAATTTCATGTACACTGGTTGGACTACAAAGAAGTTACAGTCAGACATACATTTATAAGTTAAATGCATATACCATCAGGACTCGTTATCCACTCCTTCTGAAATTTGGCATATATATTAAACATGAGGAGGGGTATAAACATGCCATGTTTCATCCAAATTAGATGTGAGACAAACATGTTACAACCAGGAATGCATATGCAGACTTTTGCAAAGTAACATAATTCAAGTGTTTATAATATCTGATAGGGATGGGTGAACAGAACAGAGTTCGGAAATTCGGTTCAGTTCAGTTTGAAATTTGAGTTCGGAAATTCGGTTCAGTTCAGTTCGGTTTGAAATTTGAGTTTGGTTCGGAAGTTCAGTTCGGTCAACTGAACAGACCAAGTTCGGTCGAATTCTGAACTTCCGAACCAAGTTCGGCCATTCAAAACCAGGTTTTTTGGTGTGTATTGCCACTAGGGATGGGTGAACAGAACGGAGTTCGGAAATTCGGTTCGGTTTGGTTCAGTTTGAAATTCGAGTTCGGTTCGGAAGTTCGGTTCGGTCGACCGAGCAGACTGAGTTCGGTCCGAACTCCGCACTTCCGAACCGTGTTTGCCCATCCCTAATATCTGATTCCTTTATCCAATCTTTCTGAAAATGTGGTGCTCATAATGCCTTGAATTTGAGGTACAATTCTCCCAAGCCGCATCAAAATATAATGAAAAACAAGAAAGATATAGCTGAAAATGTGTTTTCCATTGAAACCAATGGAAATTGAAAATGAAAGCAAAAATGAAAACACAATTTTGATATATTTGAATACTAAAACAACTAATTTAAATAACAAAAATGAAAAATGAAAATGAAAAATGACATGGGTCCCTGGTGCACACCTCTCATTTCACTGTCAAGCACTTCATTTCCAAAAAAGTATATGAATACTTCATAACCCTAGACTCTTTTATTATTGTTTTTATGATCACCACTAATAAATCAGTTAATAAACTTTTTTTCTCAAATGTACTAGGGTTCTGTGATCATGAGAGAAAGTTGCGGGACATCAAGCATAAACCTGGGATTCAGGTTGTAAAGTGTGCAGGAGGGAACTCTCAGGTCGCAGCTTGAACTAATAGTATGAATGGGTGTTTGATTGGTTATACACTCATGATTAAATCAGGTGATCCAACATGGACTGGATTTGCACCTGTTTAGAGTACATCTGGGAACACCCACTGTCTTACTGTGCAGTGAACATGATGAATTGGAGTGGCTTTGCCCTCATCCTATCTTGGGAGTTTAGAACAGCTGAGGGAATTGACCCCATAGCTGTTCTGAGTTTTCTAAGGCTGTTTTTACATGAAATACTACCATGCTGGTCCACCTAGTGAAACCTGTGGTAGTGCCTGTGTAAAAGTGGTGGTGGGTGGGTGCACGCTCCTGTGCCCCCCCCCCACCTACCTCCACCCACCTCTCCACACAGTGCAACCTGGAAAATCCCCGGTTGCACTGTGCAGATGTATGGGTGACAGGTGGGTGGATGGGTGTGCACACCCATTTGCTGCCATTTAAACCCTTCCCCACCCACTGGAAGTGTGCACATGAACCTGCCTCCCCTGCCCCCACCCATTTAAAAACAGCCTAAGCCTGTTGCTTAGAGAAGGTGTGATACGATTTGTATGTTTTCTGCCCTCCTTGCATTTCTGTACAAAAATAGGCACAGACAAATCCCAAATATAACTTCAGTTATAATAAAATTGATTAGCTTGGAGGTCATTCCAAAGAGGAATTTTTTCTCTGGATCTTCTAGGAATGTACCCAGGCAAGCACTCTTTGTCAGCTGTTCTTTAGTCACGTGCATTTGTATATGTATTTCAAATATAACACTGTGGTAGTATATGCATATTGCCAAATGTTCTCACCATTGCCAAGTTTTCTCTTCAAATGTATACAGACAGCTCCAATTGAAGCCAAGAGGATCTACACAGAAGTATCTGAAGAGACAAAGTAGTGTAGAGATATCTTTTATTGGACCAACTGTGTCTGAAGGCAGTATCTGAAGGCAAGTATCTGAAGGCAGATAACACATGCGTACACACAAATGCAAATCCACCTGTATATACACATACCCACATGAAAGAAGGACCTATAGCTCGCTCTATGTTGGTAATAATTTAGGTCAATGGGACCAGTCATGCCTCATGCATGCACTGTGAACAAGATACATGTACAAGTGCTACGTACATGTTGCACAAGTCTTGCCTACCTCAGTGCACACACTGCACATGAAGAGTGTAAGGCTTGCACAACACATGGGTAATGTTTACCCAGTGTGCAAAAAACACTTGCATGCATGCACCTTGCACACAGTGCATCCACAAGGCATGGGTTGGGCCCAATAGAACTACAAGTGCCAAATTTGTGCACAAAAAAATAAGACACATACATATTACAGACTGCACATCTTGTTGCAATTTGAAACCTACACAAATCCTCATGAACTAGGGATGAATATCATACAAAAAACCCACAAAACACCCTGCAAAACTACTGCCAAACCTGGCATCTCAAAAACGAAACATTCTCTCAGTTTGCGAATGATTAAGCCAATCAACCAATTATAATACAGATATATGGACCGCTGCCTAATGTGTTATAATTTCAACTGTCGTTGTGCCTTGTCTTCAAGAGAAATAGCCCCTTGTGTGGTGGAAGATAACCTCAGGTGAACCCTGAGAAGGTCAATAGCACACTGGGCTTAAAAAATGATATATTCTTAGAGAATAGGTCCATGAATGGTTATTGGCTAGGCTGGTCAGGACCTCTGACTGTTGGGGGCTGGGAATGGATAGCAGGAAATGGATCACTCCATTATGACCTGTTGTACACTTCCCTGAAACAACCAAAACTACCACTGTCAGAGACAGGACGTTAGCCTAGATGGACCATTAGTCTGACCCAATATGGTATTTCTTATGTTCAGACCAGGAAGAACTTGTCTACGCTAAACAACTGTGTGTATTTTGAACACACCAGCTAACATACTGTTCATCAAGATTAGGTATGAGATGAGACCTATTGCATTCAAAATAATTTCTGTTCACCATAATGATACAGGACCATAGACGTAATCACAACACAGTGGTAACTGGGCACTGGTAGCTCTTCTTGAGCACCTTAAAAAACCCCAGCCTTAGGGATGGGTGAACACGGTTCAGAAGTTCGGAGTTCGAACTGAACTCGACCAGTTTGGTCGACTGAACCAAACTTCCGAACCGAACTCAATTTTCAAACTGAAACGAATTTCTGAACTCAGCTCTGTTCACCCATCCCTAAAATATAATATTCCATTTAGTTCGATGGGGTTTGAACTTCTGAACTTTGTTCGGAAGTTTGGAGTTCGGACCGAACTTGAATAGTTTGCTTAACCAAACTGAACTTCCGAACCGAACTGAATTTCCGAACTGAACCGAATTTCTGAACTCAGTTCTGTTTGCCCATCCCTACTCAGCCTGTTTAATACTGCGTTAGTTACACACATTCTAAAATGAAGTACTTTTCTGGCATAAGTGCTAAAGGATATTCCTTAACTGTGAGTGGCACCTGTAATGCATCATCACAGGGAACAAGAAAGCTCTTGTTTTTAAATACTCTGGTGGAGGAATTTGACACACAGCCTTCTGGAGAATAAAACCGCTAATTACAAACAGATTTAAATCCAGCAAGATGGAGTCTATGTCTGCATTGGCTGAGAAACCTCAGAGCTAGAGCTGGCTTTAATAAATCATAAGGAATGATTGATTGGGCACATCTCATCACTTTTTCTGGTTGTAAACTGTGAACAGATTATGTTTTTTTAAATGTTTTGTTAATAGAAATTATCACTCAGTAGTTTCTGTTACTAATCCTTGGTCTGTAACTTGGTCATGAACTGTTCATTGCATGAATTTGATTGTTGAGTTTATTTATTTTAATTATTTATTTTGAGCCATTTTTAGCCTGCTCCCTCCTGCTCACATCAGCAGCTTGGGGCTGCTCACAAGAAGATTAGAAAATATAAAACAATTCAATAATTGTTGACCTGATTGCATCCGTATCGCTCTTCTCTGATTGGTGAGTGAATGTATAATAATCATAATCATTCTGTTGCTAAGGTCTACTGTTTCTCCTTACATAACATTTCTAAAATCTGGCCCTTACTGTTCTCATTGCCAAAACGCTAGTCTATGCTCTAATCATCTCTGAACTCGACTACTGCAACCTCCTGTTTACTGGTCTTTCCCACTCTCACTGTGACAACCTCACTTCTCAATATTCCATGGCCAAGGTCATTCACCTTTCATGCTGCTTTGATCAAATTCAACCTCTAATCATTCCCCTCGCCCTCCCCCCACCCCTGCCCTTCTCATCCAAGGCTGTTCATGGCCTTCTTCTTCTTTATCTTTCTGTCTTCAGTTTCCACTATGTTCCCATCCCAGAACTTTGTTCCATGTCCGCCACACCCTCACTCCACAGAATCTCCTGCTCACTAAACAGTCTTCTGTTGGGTCAGACTTCTGCTTATAAACCTGATGTTAATTTATGGAGGCCAACGTACTCAATTTAATTAGGACAGGTACAATGTGACCCTCAAATTATACCAGTATGAACCCCATTAACCTCAATGGGACTAGCACCAGTGCCACATCTTGAGGACTGTGCTGTTAGCCAGATACAAATGTTAATGGTCTTCAGTAAGAGACGGTGATTTACCTTATCCCAAATTACATACAAACCAGGTCTGAGTTTGGTCAATACAAAGATGAACAGGCACTTGGAGTTTTATGCTTCCTGTCACATACTATGTAATTTTACACACAACTGAGGGTGAGTGGTTTGTAAATTACATTTAACCCTGGGGGAAACTGCAATGTAGTAACACTGCAACAGCATCCCAAAGTGTGAGAGCATAAACAAATGTTCATGCTGTTCCATGTTTATGCATTCACCTTATGGAATCCCAACCGGGGAAGCCCATCAGTGGCAGCATAAATGGGAGAAGCCAGAAAGCTGTGCTGGTAAAATTGCTTGGCCTGGAGGTCCTGGCTGCAAGGCAAAATTCTGTGAGAGAAACTGACCAGGTGTTCTGGCTACAAGAAAAAACTCCTGCTGTTGAATCTAGCCAGCTCTTGGTCGCAAGGCAAACAACGTCTCTGGTGATGAAACTGACTAATGCTCTCCCTGCAAAGCAATCCTCCCCAGTGGTAAAATTGACAAACACAAAGTCCCTTTCTCAAACTGACCCAAAGGTGAAATTGACAAGCCCAGTGAACAAATGTTCATTCTGTGGCATGCTTTCCTCTGCCTTGCAGGAGAGGAGGAATTTCCTGAATTTGTTCTGGGGAACAAATACCAGCAAAGTCACATTCATCCATGGCTGGTTCCTGCATTTGTATGAGCAAATATAACATTTGCTCCTGTGTTAGGCAGTTGGAACAGTGGCAAGCATTATGTGTAGAGTTACCCAGTGTGGATGCCATGTTGGTCCCAAATGTAAGAGATGGAGAAATATAGCTCAGATTAGATGTTTTGTTGGACAAACCTCTGTTGATGAGAATATGAGCATGAGAACATGTTGGTGAGAGTATGATTTGGGGCTACACAGGGACCTTCCTCAGGCATGAAAAAAAAAAACCAATCAGAATTTAGATGCCCAGGAAAGGGCCCTTTGTGGCCCACAAGCTTGCATACTCTCACCAACAGAAATTAGCCCAATAAAACATATCAGCTGAAATACTTTGTCTCACTCCCTTTACATAACAGTACCCTTGTGCTGATGCATATGGGACAGTAGAGACATGATTCACCAAGGACAATGTCACAGTAAGGTGAGTTTGCAAGGACATCAACACAGGAAGGCGGTTCAGCCTGTGTGTGCTGAGCAGGAGCTCTAAGTTAAGTGCTTTCCTGAATAATATTGCTCTATATACCTTCACGGTTGTACACTTTACTGAGGATGGTTTTGGAGCTGTGGGTTGAGAACTTTGAGAAACTATCAGTTCTGCAACCCACCCTGCTACTGAAACTTCTTGCATCTTGTACGGACACATTTTCTACTTAAGCTTCTAACTGGCATAAAACCACTCTCCAGTTAGACTGACTACTATGAGTCTTGAGGTGCAGGCAAAAATAGAATCTCTCAAAGCAAAATGCTTTCGAACACCACGTTGGAACATTGTCACATAGGGAAGGGTCAGCAAAGGGAAAAGGACAGGTCTGGGAACCAGACTGGGGCTAGGAGCAAGGGAAGGGGAGACCTCTCAACCATCCTCCAATTTCAGGGAGAATACCCATTATCATTCTCCAGTCTCAGGAAGAGTAAGGCTCATCATTGAGGTCCTGGGGGAAAACGCACACACAAAGAATACAGAAAAACCAGGAAACAAGGAACTAGGAGACCAGAGTTTAGGGGGCATGAAACTAGAGAACACAGGGCTAGGAACACATAGGCAAAGGCCTAGGGGCAAAGCACAGGGTGGCGAAGGCTAGAGCAAGGAGGTTCCTCCATAAGGCAACAAGCGAGCAAGGAACCAGGAGTCAAAAGGGGAGTCAAGGCACCAACAGCCAGGTGGTCAAGAACACAGCAAGGGGTAGATGGAGAAGAGCATGAGGAGAGGGGTGTGGAGGAGCCAGCTTATGGGAATAGTGAGGAGAGGAGTTGCTCCACCCAGCTTCCTGTTGGTATCAGCACACCTTATATACTGCCTAGTACCCAATCAGGAAGCTGGGAGGCATGGCCAGAGGGAAGACAGACAAGAGAAGGCAGGGTCAGACACAGACTGGGAAGAGAAATAGGGAGGAATGATTAGACAGTGGAAACAGGCCTGGGTGATGGTGCCAGCAGCCAGGCTGATGCTCTGGCAACCTGGAGACTGGGATTTAAGTCCAGGGGATTCAAATGTTCATTCACCACCAGAGGCTGGGCTGGCTTTGCCTTAAGGCAAGGGGGGGAAATGGCTACCTAGGGCTCCACAAGCGCTGGATCCAGGTAAGTGCAACCTGTGTGATGGGGACCCCCCTCCAGATTTTCAAACCATACATATGATGGAGGAACTGTCGCAAATCCAGCCAAAATATGCAATGGTAAAAGTTTGCTCAAAACCAGGGCAGGTGGGAAGAGCAGAAGTTGAAATAAGATGACACCATATATACGTGGGCAGGAAGTGTGATCCTCGGAGCAGATAGCACCAGTGTTAACATTGGGTGTAGATACAAGTCCCATTTGTTTCAATAGTACTCCCATCTGTGCTAAGTGCTAGCACTAGCGCTGTCCACTCAGAAGACCACACCCATATTCTCTTGCTTATTTACCTCAGAAGAGTTGACTCAGCTACAATGTCTGTCATGGGAAGGTCATGATTTGCTGGTACTGAATGCTAAATTATAATCTATTAAGGTACAAGAAAGTCTTGATCAAAGTCACATCAGCCCAAACTGGAGCTCAGGATTCTCTGAGGAGAAAACTTTCATTTTGGATCGGAAAACATGAGAACAGACAGTTTGGAGATGGAGTAAAATCAGGCCAGCTGACCTTATGAGAGCACAGCAGGTGCCAATACATTATGAAGTACAGAACTTGTATTGTACTAATGCTTTTAGCCTCCCCTATCATATCTGTCAGCTTCTCTCACTGGAACTGCCATATTCCATTTGGCAAGTACATGACAGCCATGAACTTTTTACTTTTGATAACAAAAGTTGGAGCTGATTTATTCACAAAAAGCAAGTGGAAGCAGTTCACTAAGTAGAGTGGGGACAAGAGTTTGTTAATTTATTTGGACTTATTCAGTAACCTATGATAACTGTAAGTGGTATTCAGTATTCACTTACCATATGATGCAACAACATCATGACAATTACAAGGGGTCACTCTTACCCCAATACCAGTTACACTGGTGTAAAGTCAGGAGTAACCCACTGTAGTCAACAAAGTTATGCTGATGCCCAACTGGTGAGAGAGGGGACTCAGACCTAGGGATGGGCGAACAGGTTGATGTTTGGGTTCGGCCGTTCTGTTCTGTTCTGTTCAGTCAGCACATTCGGTTCGCCTGTTCGGTTCAATCAGTGGGTTCGTGTTTGGTCATGTTCGGTTTGGTCATGTTCGGTTCGGTCATGTTCGGTGGTTAAGTTTCCTTTCTATTTAAAAATGTTTGGTTTAGTGTTTATAATGTTGTTGTTCGTGTTGTTGTTGTGTTGTTAATAAAAGTTATATTTGTTGTTATTGTTACGAGCTTTGTTTGAACTTTCAAATATTTTATCCCCCTGTGCAGAGGTTCAGGCTGGCATATGGCATATTCTCATACAGCTTGTTGATCCCTACCATCACACAGCACCTGCCACCCCATGTACCGTAGTTATTAACCCAAAGATGTGCCAGTCACAGGGTCTCAACTTGTAGACGGCACCCTAGGAGGTGCAGGGGTCCACGCTTCTGCCTACCAGTCCCTGTAGGCCTCAGGAGGGAGATGCTAGTCAGGGGGGCCCCTCCGGCCCCGGCCCCGCCCACCCTTCCAACACCGCTCGACCCGCAGGACACTGAGGCCTCTCAGGACACCATTGAGGACATGGACAGTGGGGGGGGGGGGTAAGGGAGCTCCCAGAGCTCCACAGTGCCCATTGGGTGGGCACGAGGGAGGCCCCGGAGATGGGGAGGATGGGGGGGAAGGAGGAGGGTGGCCTGAGGGGGGCTAACACCGGGGGGCAGGGAGTGGGTGAGGTGGTGGTAGCACATGTATAAGGGTTACACAATAAATGCACAGGCACCACAGTCGCCTCCGTGTATCTGTTCATGGGCCCAGGGTCAGTGGCGCATTGATAGGTGGGGGTGCCGACTGGGTGCTGCCGGGGGGCCCAGAGTGCCGGGGTGTGTGTGCACGGCCTCAGCCCTCGGCCTCCCAGCTGATCCACCTCGGTAGGGTGGCATGGACGCGCTTTGCATATCTGTACTCCCGCGGGTTCTCAGCATTCACATAGAGAGGCATGGGGCCAGGAGGGCGCCAGGGCACAGGGTAGTTGAGGGCAGCCCTCTCATTCTTGGACACATTCTGCAGCACACAGCAGGCACCAATCATGAGGGTGGAGGTGTCCATCGTGTAATCAAGCCAGCCCGCGAGGCTCCTCCAGCGCTGCTTGAGGGCCCTGAAGGCCCTCTCGACCACAGTCCTGCTTGCACACAGGTGAGTATTGTAAAGCACCTCCGCTGGGTTCCTGGCGACCGTATATGCCTTCATCAGCCAGCAGGTAAGTGGGTAGGTTGGGTCTCACAGGATGCAGGGGGGCATCATCACCCCATCAATCTGGGTCATCCCCATGTCCACGAAATCTCCGTGGTACATCCGGGCATAGAAGGGAGAGATGGTAATGAGCCGGGCATCGTGACTGCGATCAGAGAGGCCCGTGAAAATGTCTATGAACTGATCCCGGTGGTCCACGACCACCTGCAGCTACATTGAGTGGTACCCGTGTCGGTTGACATATTCCGAGGCCTCCCCAGCAGATGGGCGCAGGATCTCTATGTGGGTGCCATCCACGGCGCCCATGCAGTTGGGGAACCCCCCAGTCGCAAAGCCGTCCATCACAGCCTCCTGGTCCACCAGCTGAATTACTCGGCCCAGGAGCATGCCCTCCACCACCTCACAGACGTACTGCAGAATCCCGACAATGGTGCTCACCCCAACGCTGAAGTGCTGCGAGATGGAGCAGCAGGAGTTGGGTGTTGCAAGGGCCCAGACCCTGATGGCAACCCACTGGATCATGGGTATAGGGGCCCGCATGGGGGTGGCCTGCTGCTCCAACCAGGGTGTTAGCAGCTCCGCAAGCCGCAGGAGGACGCGCATGTACATCTGAAAGTGCGCTCTCCAGGCGGCCTCGTCCCATTGAGCTAGGGCCCTGACCCACCACCCCTGTGCCCGCTCCGTGACCCATACCCACCTGTCTATGGGCATTGGAAGCAGGGCTGCTTGCCCCATGGTCTGCCTCCACCACTGGAGCCGTCCGGCTGCCTCACGGAGTGCTGCAGCCCACCCCCAGGCACAGAGGAGACCCAATCGGGCTGCCCTGGACAACTTCTGAGCCCTGAGGCAGGACAGGGAGTGTCTGCACCTGTGGTGGGCTCTCCGGGCCCTTGCAGCACTCCTGGCTATGCACACGCACAGCCAGGCAGCCAGGTGCACCTCTGCGGTCTGGATGCGCAGGAGGTCTGTGTGGAAGCGGTACCACTCCACGCACATGGCTAGGTGCATCCCACAGGCACCCAACCAGCCCAGCTCCATGGTAACTGGTGACCCGGGTGGGTTGGGGTCGCACCTGTTGTAGGTTGGGACCGGTGTAGCCCTGCCCCCGGTTGCACCCTACCAACCAGCCTCAGGGCCCTGGGTTGCCCTGGATGCCCCCGAGACTGGGAGGCTGCAGGTAGCCCACTGCCCACACATGCCTCCCCAGCAGGGGGCATTGTGCTTGGTCCTGTCAGGTGGGCATGTGCGGGCAGCAGCTGCATTCCTGCTGTCATCACCTCCCACCTCTCTGTATCAGCTGCCTGCTGTCCTGGGTGCCCTGATTAGTGTGTGGGCTGCCCTGTATGTGTGCTCTATTCCAGAAGCGGGGCTGGGTCCGCACCCCATGCCTTGCTCTGTATCCATACAATGTTGCTGCCTGTGGCATTATCGCTTGGCCTTGAAGCTCCCCAACTTCCTCTCCCGTCCCTCCAAGGATTGTGGGGTCCTCCTTTCATTGTGTTTAGTCTTAGGCGCTTGCTGGACCATGGCTGGCTGCACTTCCCCTGGGCTCGTGGGCCCCAGCACCCCGGGCACCCCGCGATTGCCAGCTGCATGCGGAGGCGCTGGGCCTGTGTTCCTTTCCTGATGGGCGCATCCCAGAGATGAGGTGTTCGCATGTGGGGTGGTCGGCTGCAGAGACCGTGTCCACCATCTCTGTGTGCAACCTGTCTGGCTACACAGCCTGCCTGTCAGAGGGCGGGGGGATGCCCTGGCTGTGTCCTTCTTTGGCTGTGTTCACAGGGCCCAAGGTTACCAGCAGTCCTGCAGGGTGATCTATCACCACCTGTTGGAGCTGGGTCACCTTCCGTGGCCCTCACCTGCAGACTATGGCCTGTCAGAGCCCTCTGAGGTGGAGGTGGCGGCTCTGGCTGGTGTGTGGTCCTGATCTGATGTGCAGGTGGGGCTATCCGCCCAGGATTCCTTCGAGGTGTACTACCTGGTCGCCCGCCACATGCGTGTGCTGGGGTACCATCGGGGCATGCTTCAGTGACCACACTTCATGCATCTGGCGGACCATCCGGCCCCAGGACCCTTCATGGCCCTCTGCAGCTGGCTGTGAGCCCCCTCTGTGCCTTCCTGGCCCTGGATACTGACCCTCGTGTGCGTGCCCACCTCCGCCATGACACCGTGAGTCGCTGCGCCTTTCCTCTCTGATGTTCCTGGCTCACTTCTGTGCTGGCTGTGTCTTAGGGTTCTGCTGCCCCTGCCTGTGGCTCTGGGCCCTATCCGCAGCCCTCCCCATCTGCCTCGGCAACAGTTGTTCCCCTCCGTGACTGCCTTCCCCTGTGGCTATGTCCTGAACTGTATACCGGCACCCGGTGGCCAGGGTGCCGCTGTCCTTCATGCTCTGGCCTTGCTCCCTCCTGTGGCTGCCCCCCAAGGTGCCTGTGTGACTGTGGGGTTCCAGGGCCCCTGGACTGGGGCTCCGGGCATCCTACCAGGTGTGTGGGTGTGTGTTGCTGGACCGGTTGCCCTACTCCTCGTCTCCATCCCACCTCCATCCCATCCATCGCACCCTGGTCAGTGCATGGAATCCCTGTTGGCCTCCTGGACCATTTCCAGTCTGCTCCCCAGTCTGTGGGGCCTCCCCCTGCGACTGTGTTGTGCCCCTGGGGTTCCCCCCATTCCAGAACTGCTTGTGTTGCTGTGGGGGTGCCCGTGCGGGCTGTGCTGTTGTTGGGGTTCTGTTTGCCATTCTCCTTGTTCTGCCCTGGGCCACCCCCCCTGCTACTTGTCCCCGCCTCCCCTTCCTCCCCCATGTGCCCGATGTGCCATGTGTGTTGTCTGTCCCGCTGTGTGCCCCCTTCCCTTCCTTTCCCTTGTAGGTGTGTGTGCACCCGGGCATGTGTTTGTGCTGTGTGTTCTGCTGTGTGCTCGTTTTCCCTGTGCCTGTTGTGTGCACTGCCCCGGCAGCTCTTCTCCATCTTCTCCCTCTTCCCTCTCCCTTCCTGTTTCCCTTGTGTGGGTGTTTCCTTTTGGCGCTTTTGACTTTGTTTGCCCTCATCTGGCCATGTCTGTATCCTGCCCCTCCCCTGTGCCTTCTGAGTGTTTTGACCATGACCGGAAATCAGCGTCACGTCTGTTGCGCTGCCCCGGCCTGTGATCTGCTGGGCCGATTCTCCACCGTCATCCCTCTCCCGTCTGGCTGTTCAGTGTCTTCTTTGACCACGGGGGGTGGTTAGCCAGCTCACCACCACTTGGAAGCCACTGTGGTGACACGGGACCGTGTAACGTCTGAAATCACCCGGTGTTTCTGGCAGTGCTCTGTGGCTGTCAGAATGGCTTCCAAAATTCTGGTCAGAATTCCAACTGTGAATTTGCAAAATGGCTATAACCATTTTTTCCATTCGGTCCAAGTTCCATTTGGATCAAACAAAACTCCCTGTTCTGACAGAATCAGAACCAGGGTGAAATTTCCATTTTCGTCCTACATAGGGTGACTTCTCATAGCTCTACCCTGTGTTTCACATTTCTGATGGGTGTGTAAGCCAAACAAGTTAATATTTATAGGGAAATTTGAATCTGAATGCTATGTCTGTTGGTTCCAAGAGTGGGGAGTCTTTAGCTTGTGGCCAGCTGCAAAACAGTCCAGGGGGTTCCCCCACTACCCCATTCAAACAGGCCTGATGACTGCACTCCACAGGCCTCTGGTGGTCTGCTAGCCAGTGGTCCACCAGCCACCAGGCAGTCACAGAGCACTTCCAGATTGGTGCCCAATAGGCAAGCGGACCCCCTACATTGGCTGCTATGCCACCTACATAGGGGTAGAGCTGAAATGGTTATTCACAAGTCGTAAGGACAGGATATCAAGTGGTATCCATTTATTATTTGGTGGATTAACCAGTTAATCATTTTAGTGATTTACCATGTTACTGCATAATACCACAGTATACCATTTATCATATTTATCACTCCTTGGGCCATGGGGAGACCTCTGCAGTCTGCCAGGGGCACCTTCTTGGAGGTCCCCAGGTGAACCTGGGGACCACGATGGAGAGGACGTTCTTGGTGGCTGGCTGGCTGCACCACGGCTGTGGAACTCCCTCCCCGAGGAAGCTTGCCTGGCTCCCAGCCTGTTGGCCTTTCGTCCGGCCTGTAAGACCTGGCTTTTCATCCGGGCCTTTGGGGGAAGGGGGGAAAATCCCTCAATGTATTGTTTTTATATATTGTTTTAAATATTTTGTAAGCCACCCTGAGCTGCCATAGGACTGGAGGGAGTGGGATATAAATCTTTGAATAAATAAATAAATAAATATTACCATTGAACATTTGCCCATAATTCTAATCCCTTTCTTGTTTACTCCCTCACCCCACCCCGGCCTGGTTTTATACTAGTAATGGTAAGATTTAGTTATGCAGTAACACAGTAGAACAGTAAACCGGTTAATCGTGGTGTTATTCAGTTATTCGGATTGCTGTTTAGCTGCTGCAGTAATCAGTTAACTGA
This sequence comes from Sphenodon punctatus, assembly GCA_003113815.1. NCBI lineage: Eukaryota > Metazoa > Chordata > Lepidosauria > Sphenodontia > Sphenodontidae > Sphenodon > Sphenodon punctatus. The sequence continues at coordinate 336,433 of QEPC01000407.1, forward strand.
ATAGCCACCAAACTATCTGGAATGGTGGATATTAACAGCAGATCATAAATTTACTATTTGGTTCAGCTCTACATGGCGGTGTGTGTGTGTCATGCGTGTTCCTCTCCCTCCTCCCCCGTAGGATTTTCAAGCCAGCAGAGTCCTGTAGGGGTGTGATCTGGCCCCCAGGCAGGGAAGGTTCCCTACCCTGATGTATAGGTAAACAAGGTTTGATTATGACTACGTGACCACAACTGTATAAAGATTAGAGGCTTGTATTCCAAGTCACTCCAGCCTCATCTGGAACCTGGGGCCTGACTCTTATACTATGCGTACAATATTCTGATACAAAGAGCTTGACAATACTATACTCTTTGGCACTGGAACCAAGAGGGGAAGAGTATTCTACAGAGTCCCACACATGTGTTGCTCATTATGTTTAGTAACACCCAAAGAGATTTATTTATTTACAACATTGTACCGGATTTCCTTCTCCCCCTTCCCCCAAGAGGAAAATTTGATTAAGAAATGGGAACAAAGTCCAACAGGTTTAGGCAAAATCATCTCTAGTTTTCCAGCCGCTCAGGCCCTGGCACATAATGTATGTCGTTAAAAAATGAAAATTCCCCTGCGTTTTTCCTCTGCTTGCTGTGTGGTCTGCAAGATCGTTAGCAGGCAAAATGTGCATTGCAGCACGCAGCCCAGGCTTGGTGTGGACATATTGCGTCCTTTGGGAGGGATATATATATAAAATATCCAGCCAGAGAGAAGCTCCTGTGTTAGTCTCTTCTCTCCCATGTGACAACTCTACTCTCTAAATACAAGAAACTGTTCGGAGCGGGCTAGCTGTGGAGGCTGCTTTGATGTCCTGCCATCACATTGAGCTGTGGAAAGCCTTCTTGTTGTCTTATGTAGGGAGCAGTTGAGGATATCAAAGGGAAGATGGGATGTTAAATTTTTATTGATGAATGTTTAATAGTCTGGGTTGTAAGCTGTCATGAGTAATACTGTAAAAGGATTCGGCATGAATCTCGCTGTTTGCCATACAGAGCCTGAAAGTGATTAGTCTTTAAAAGAGTTCTGAATCTTTATTTCTTTTCCTCCAGCAATTTATTTTCTCCATTAGATTAAAAGAAATCTCTCTTGGTTCTTAGGAGAGATACAAGTGGGCCTGCAGTAGTTCAAAGCGTCAGACTTTCTGCTATGGAGATGCAAGTTTGACCCTGATTTTGATCACAAGTGAAATGGATTTGGCCACCTCACAAAGAATAAACATCAGCATGGAATTAGGGGGGCTACGTACCAAGACTAAGGTGTATTAGATACAAAAGGTAGAGAAATGGTATCATGTTTCTGAAACTCTGCACCACAACACTTTCTGTGTCGCCAAAACAACCTGAGGGTGTCATTGCCCATAGCCTCTCACTACAGGCAGGAGGGGGCATCCCTGCACCCCATTGATCAGCTGATTGATAGGGAGTGGGAGTGGAGTGGACTTGGAAAAGGGGCATAGCGCTTAGCTGGGGATGGGAGCAAGTAGGCCAGTGAGAAGATGATTCAGCCAAGGCAGGAGGAGGGGAATGAGCAAGTAGGCACTGGCAGGGAGTTTGGATAGGCTTGATGCCAGGACATCATCTGGGGGTTGAAAAAGCTTGAAATGTTTAGAACCCCTGCCCTAGTACTAGGAGAAGTGCCAGAAGGGAGGTGGGAAGAATACCTCTCCCAAAAATGATGATTAAGACTGTCATTTCCCCCCTCCCCACACACTATTACCATGGTATTCAATCATTACTCTTATGAAATATGAATTCCCCAGTGAAAAACGCCCATTTGTCGGCGCACCCCCCAAAGAGACGCAGAGACATAATATTGGTTAAACAGCATGGCCGCACTCTTTAATCAATCGGTAATCAACCGTAAGGCCGGTGGGGCTTTGCATAGCAAACATGGGTCCAGCATGCTAGCGAACCATCCTTATTAACTATAACTGAGTACTGCTCGGAAGCGCCTTCCATTAGCAGTACTTTAAACAGGAAAACCATCCCCTCCTTTGACAGCCTCGGGGCCATGGACAAAGGGGGGCGTGCCCGCTGTGGGCATGAGTAAGTCAGTAAGTGCTGCGCAGGATACGGAGGCTGTGCACGCCCCTACTCATCCTGCTCAGCACCCCCTCCCAGGGTTACGACCCATGTGCATGCTGTGCCCTGCATTACACACGGTATCATGACCCCATCTCTTAATGAGATGACTCTTTTAACTATCCTTAACCTATTTATCCTAACCTAGCGTGCTAGACCCCCGCAGAGTGTGACATTAAATACTTTCTTAACATAATACCATTGCCAATTATATTGCCATATTGAAATAAACTTACCAATGTATTTGTCTTTTAAACTATTTGATGATGCCAATTGTAATAGCCAAATAAATGCCAATCTTCAAAATGCAACCTATTTATACCTATGCTTACACTGTCAAGGAGGCGAAAGATGACCCTTCTCAAAAAGGCTGCTCACCAAAATTCCTCCTTGGCCCCTCTAAAGGCAACCGTTCGGAAACCACAGTGCTCGCGGGTGGGTGGGTGTGGCTGCTTTTGTTGCCTCCCCGACCGCAATGCCGCTCTCACGCGGCTCAGGGGATCCTCCCTTCTAAAGGGGAGGAGCCCCACACCCCGCGCTGCGCACTGCGCTTGCGCCTCAGGCTGATTGCCGAAGCAACACCAATCAGAGAGAGCCCTTCTAACAGGGCTCTCTCAAACGACCATGCAGGCGAGTAAAAAAACCGCGCTCTTTAAGAACAAGGGGGGGGGGGCTCGACAAAATGCCCGTCGCCGCCATTTTGTTGGCGACGGGGGCTTCTAGAACACTGATGCAAATGCCATATTACTTTCAGTAAAAGTTGTGGTGCTATTTCCAAAAAGGCCAGTCTTACATCTGGCTGGTATTTTTAAGGGTAACTGTCATTAAAGGCAGTGTTTATTAATGGGGACAGTCAGGAGAGCCCAGGCAAAAACAAGTGAAAATGCATCTCATTCCTACAGCAAGCTGGGACAGTTGGGTTGTTAGGGAAAATAGTTTAGACTGTGTGGGTTCTTTTTTCTCTCTTTAATTCATTTATTCTAGAACAGTTTATTCTGGGGCTGCTCTGCACCCAAATTGTTGGTGGGTTTGAAGTTTTCTATAATTCTGCTATGAAAAACTGCAGCGTTTAATGCTATTAATGGTGAATTTATTAGCAATGCTGCAGCTGTCAGCTGCTATTTAAGGGAGGCTACAATTGAGGGGCAGCTTTTTCTCAAAGATATAGGAGTATTTATCACTTGAAACAATACAAAAAAACTTTGCTTTGCAAATACACTTTGTCACATGATACCTACTTAAAATGATGGAACACATTGCAGAGAGCTTTGTTTTAAAATGTCTCCAACTCAAAAGCTACTGACTGTATCAACAAATGGGAATTTCTGCAAATTGTTCAGTTCAGTGATGTATACTTTGATAGGTCTATCCAGCCCAACATCCTGTCTCTGATACTGGTCAGCTTTGCTTGCTTTAGAAAAAAGTTTAATTAGCAGATCCACTTCCTGCTATTCACTTCCAGACCTGGCATTCAGAGGCCTCATCCCCTGATCAGCTGTACCCCACAACAGGAAACCAGGGATACATTTGGGTGTTAACAAAAAATGATGGTGGCCTGGTTCCCCCGCTACAGTCCACCTGGGCCAGCACCTCACCCCACATGTCTGTTTTCTGCCGGGCCACCAGATATGGGCCCAGTACAGACCCCAGTGGGGTAGGTGAAATGTGGACCTGGAAGGAACCAGGCCCACATACCATGCCCAACGGCTGCCCAGCAGGACATAGCTGACTGAACCAGGCAAGCACATCTGTTTCTGTGCAAACCCAGCCTGGCATGGGGGGTTGCCATGGCCTCCAGTCATGACTGCCTGTTATTGGCAGTCATGTCTGCCCATCATGGTGGGGGTGGGGGAAGGGCACTGGCTACAACACAGTGGTGGGACTAGCTGGCCACACACTGCTCTCAGCCACCCCTCCCCAGCCGGGCCAGGCCAAGAAAACATTTATTCCATTTCCTGACCTGTCCCAGCTGGGGAAGGCCTGGAACGTGCAGCCAACAGGTCAGCTGCGCATTTGTTTTCCACCTTTGTGTAGTGAACCTATGGCCAAACATTTGTGGTTTCAGGGGAGATCTGGAGTAGGCTGTGATGACATATTTCAGATACAGGGTCACATGCTGTTTCTTTAGCACACTGTGTATGGAAATGCCAGCAACCCAGTCAAATGAACAAAGGAGGCATGGCGATAAAGGGAGTGTAAGGTGAGGGATTTGCTGTCCAAGATTGCACGTTGGTGTCCAATGCCAGTGTCCTGGTGGTATTATGCCATCCATTAATCTGTGTGTCAAGTGCAAGGAGGTACTATTGAGACCTGACAGGTTGGAGTGACATTTGATAAGAGCTTCAGTTTCTTGTATGTTGAATCTGAGTGCAGAAACCTCAAGGAAGTCTGACTTCTCCAAGACTCCTAATTTCCCCATGCTGCAGATGCTTTGTGGAAGAGCCGAAACAAATACCAAATTCATTAATGGTGGTTAATAACCAATACTCCAGATAGTCAAACAGTGCAGTGATCGGTAACCAAATACCATAATCAGTTAACCGACTTTTCAAAATACTAAATAATATTGATAATGCTGTTATTGGTGGACTGTTTTACCATTTTACTTCTGGATTGGTGTTTGTTGCTTGTTTACTCTGTTTTAGCCAATCTTCTTCCCCTGCCTCCATGAGTATATGAGATCACTGCAGTCCATTTTGTCTTTGTAGGCTGTGAGAGTCTGAGGAGAGGGAGAGTGGGAGTAACTATGGAATGAACAGGAAAATATCAAAGCAACAACAGAGTGAAATAGCAACAACAAAACAGGTACTTCTCAGATTTCGGGGAATGTAGCTCTCCCCACACCGCCTTAACATTGCAAGGTGCCAGTTGCACCCTGAGTTACACAAAAAGGGACATCCCTTAATTTGGCACTGACCTCCTCACACCTCCCTACAGCCAGCCCTGTTGCCCACTAACTGAGAGCTTTTCCCAACAAAGGTGGGTCCCTCTTAAATCAACATAAATAAACATAAAGTCAAAACACAAGTATGCGTACCTCCCACTTGAGTGCTCATTTCAATGGCCAAAGTTTAGGCCTACTTGGCCTCCAGAAGCATGCAGCTTGAATGATCCCAGTAAGCGCTTTCCCCCCATGCCTCTTCTGGGCTTAAGAGTTCTTGATCAGCTGGTTCTCTAGAGGTCTGCTCTCTTCAGCTTCCCTTGCCTAACTGGCTCGTTACCCTCAGTCCCAACACAGCCTGGCTGGCTTAACTCCACCTCTAACCCACAGCTGTCTTTGATCAAATGCTGTCCACACTCTTGCTCAGTGCCTGAAGCCCACTTAGCACAGTCTTTGCTGGCACTACTCTGCCCTGTTACAAATCAGTAATTTTAAGTGGGAATTGGCAACAATAGGTGGTAAATCAGTTAAACGGCCAGTTACTCATCATTTACTGATCATTAACTAATCATTGCCTGATTGGTTTAGTTACCATGAGCCTAATGGTTAATTATTCATACAGATAACTGTTTCAGCTTTGTGGAACTGTAAGCTGGTGGGTTGTCTTCTCTGGCTGCAGAAGGCATAGCAGAACAAGATAGTTTGAGCTTCAGACCACTTTCCTCAGAGTAGTCCCACTGATGTCCTCTGTCATTATTTCTTTCTTTCATGCTTGGCACCTATATAGTAACCACTCTTTAAAAACTACCCTCAAGATTTTCTGCATCCTATGGCCATTGTAAAGTGTGCACATCCACCCTGGGGACTAAGCATCTGAGCAAATCTGCATGTGCATCAACCTAATTTGCTTATGAACATATTTACACGTGTGTGTCCCCCAAAGGTTGGTGTGCACGTTAGAGTTTTGTGTACATGCAGAAGTAAGAATACATGTACCTACAAATCCGTCTGTTGATGCCTGCACTGTGTGTATCGGTGAATGCTAATTGGAATATTCCTAACTTGGAGTATGTTTTCACTTTGGAAGCGATTTCACACTGTTTTGCATGGAGGAGGGTTCAATAAAACATAGTGTAATAGCCTCCTCTTTCAAAAAATACCCCTCACTCCATTGGTACACTTGTTGGCAGACTCTGTTTAGCAGCTGAGAGTTAAGTGGACCATGGAGACCCTGATTATCCTACTGAGTATCAGGCTTCAACACAGAAAGTTGGTGGGAGCAGAGGTTGGACAAAGCTTTTCAAAGAATTCTTGAAGCTGTGGAAAATTTGGGACATGATCCCTCTGAACTGTCAGAAGCTGGGGCTGTTCACAGTGTCAATTGGCAGTAGAGGTGCTGACATAGGGGTATCTTAGGGTAAAAACAGATCTGTGGCCTGCAGGACAGAAAATCCCAGGGCAGAAAATCCCAGGAGACATGGCCCAAATCAGGTCAGGGCACCAACTGGACATCATCAGGGCTGGAACTAGGATTTTAGTGCCCCTAGGCAACTCACCCTGCTGCCCCCTCTCCCAGTGCTGCCCCCAGTGCAGGTAGCACTGGGGGCAGGTAGCACTGGGGGCAGGTAACACCCACTTAAATATATATATAATACTGCTTCACACCATAGAGGGCCATGCTGGGGTTTTGGCAGGCTTTGTGGTTTGTCTTGTGAATGTGATTGTCTCACTTTTGCTGTGTGGTGGTTTTTTGTTTTGTTTTTGGCACTGTACTTTTGCTGTAGGTTGAACTTTGCCAAGATGTGCCCAGCTGGGGCCCAAGGGAATACTTTCTGGTTAATTTATGGTGTAAAAAAAAGCATGGTGGCTAGTAACCCCCAGCATTGCCCATATGGACAGCCCAGGCTAGGCATGCCCACCCCCCCCCACCCCAAAATACTTACAGATACAAAAGTGTAACACACAGCCAAATTCACCAAAGAGAATGGAAAATGGCAAAATGCACAAATGGTCACTTTTATTTTGCCCCTGCCAGTCAATCAAAAACTGTTCTGCGCTTGTTCTGAACTTTCCGAGTACTGGACCTTGATTCTTGGAACCTCAGAACTTGGAAATTTTTAACCTAGAATGGTAATCGTTCGTGAAATAAATAAAAAAACCGAGTACCGCGTTTCAGCTCTAGTAATCACACACCGCCAGATGTTGGCCCGGGATTGCTCCAGGTGGTGATCATGGCTAGCCTGGGCTGTGATTTCTGGACAATTCCTGAGCTCACAATCTGGGCTAAGGCCCATCTGACTGGGCCAAAGTAGGCTAGTATGTCTGTGCAGCCGTGGCTTTCCCAGTCTGGGCGCTGCTATGGCTGTGCCTGATTGACCACTATGGCTGCCCGTCATGGCAGGGGGTGGGGTGCTGAGAGCACAGTCCAGGCGGGGCTAGCCTCCCACATATTGGTTGTTTTCCTGACCATACCTGGGATATGCAGCTGACAGGACGTCTCCCCAGCCACAGTCATGTCCAGGGCTGAACTTAGGGGCATAACAACAGGCAACGTAGACATAACAACAGGCATAAGGGGCATAACAACAGGCAACGTAGAATATTAATTATATATATATTTAAGTGGGTGCTACCTGCACTGCTTCACACCATAGAGGGCCATGCTGGGGTTTTGGCAGGCTTTGCGGTTTGTCTTGTGAATGTGATTGTCTCACTTTTGCTGTGTGGTGGTTTTTTGTTTTGTTTTTGGCACTGTACTTTTGTTGTAGGTTGAACTTTGCCAAGATGTGCCCAGCTGGGGCCCAAGGGAATACTTTCTGGTTAATTTATGGTGTATGGGGAGGGGGCTTTCCTTGCATAGAGGGGCATAGAGCAAGGGAGGCATATGGTGTTTTTTTTGGGGGGGAGGGGGCATGTCTGGTTTCTTCTGACTATTCCTGCTGGCTGTTGGCACACATGGGACCATGAGGCCAAACTCGTTGAAATGTGATTGATTGATTGATATGATATGTTTTAGTAGGGCATCCAAGTGCAACCCACCCACCACAGAACTTACATGTTTCCGAGTTTCCATGATTCTGAGTTCCGAGGTTCTGGGTTTCAAGGTTTTCCGAGGTCCAGAGTTCCAAGGTCCAATTTCCAAGTCCTCGGAAAAAGTTCCAAGTGACGACAAAAGACTCAGCCCCGGTACTTGGAAACTCAGAAATCCTTGTGAATAGTCGATGCACCTATTCAGTGCAGCCCTAATGTTTACACATGCCACCAGACCCCAGGCCAAAGCAGGCCTAAGACCATGTCAGTTTTTACCCTGAGAAAGACATGCCATGGTCAATTGCTGGTCAGACCAGTCTTAATCTTAATCTGCCACCAAGGCTCAGGCAAATACAGACGTATGGTCAAAGTTAGAACTCTGGTTTCCACCTTCCTTCAGGCTTTCTCCAGAGGGTGTGGGTGGGCCATAATGGAGATAAAGCAAAGGGGCTGCCTCACTCTTTTCTGATGTAACCCTACCCTTTGCAGAGATTTGTGACTAGACTGATATGAGATTTTGCCAAAAGGGGAAATCTGACCAAAATCCCAGTTCCCGATACTGTCTCAGTCAAATCAAGAACCTCTAAGTACTTGGTAATGTCTCAACTGACATATTATTTATTGATTTACTGTCTTTTTGCTTACCAGGATCTCATTTACCACTTTGCCATTTACTGCTTTGCCATTGATCACTTTGTTGTCCATTTCAAACCCCAAGAGGTAATACCAATGCAATATTGCATTTCTTGCATTCTGTTTTTACTTGAACTTCCATGTCACTCATTGGCTGGTACATACAATCCTTTACTAAACTGCAACCCAGTTGCTGATTGGTCAAAGAGCAAAAGAAACAACGTAGAACAGCAATTCTGATTGCAGGCACAGGAGTGGAGTGTAAAGAGCACTGGCGGGAGTTTAAGGGATGGGCTTTTTGCACAGTGATTGGCTCAAAAATGCAGAAACAACAAACCCAGAAGTAAAATAGTATCCTCGGCAGTGCAGTAAGTGGTAAGTGAATGGTACATGGTAAACAGTAAGTGGCAAGTCAGTAAATCGGGACAGTATCTCACGGTATTGCGAAAACCAAGAAATCAGATTGGTATTGGGAAACAGTCAGGTAATTCACCCTGGTTCCCGATATGGCAAAATTTCTCACCAGCAGAAATTTAGCTGCTTGTTTGAGCCCAAATCATAAAGCTCCACAGGACAAGGTCATGTCAGAAAGGCAGAAGAAAAGTTCCTGTGCCCCTCCCAATTTCTGATGTAGTTACCTCCTGCCACTCCCATAACCCCACATTTCTTTGGGTTACTCATCCCTAGCTGAGCAAGAGAAATTGATGCTTCCTTTGGAGCCTGGAGACTCTGGGTCATAACTTGAGATGTCTGGGTGAAACTCAAAGAGGTGGCAAGGGAACCCTAGTCAGAATAGGTTGAAATCCAGAGGTCAGAGGCCAGATATAGTACGAGGGCCGAAGCATCAGTCAAAAAAAAAAGGCAACCATTCATGTGTGGCTGGAGGCAAGGCAAGGGCTGGAGCACTGTGGCCATAAGGTTGTAATGTTCAGACAACTCCCACTTCCTGACATGAGGCAGCCACCAATAGGCATGGCATATCAGCAGGATCATGGGAGAGAGCTGACTATTAGTAGTCCAGAATGCTGTAAGTATACACAGCTCCTTAGTGGTGGAGAAGCTAGAGAGACTGCTCCAAAGTCCTAGGGGTTGTAGCTCAAGCCCAGCAGAATCGTGCATGAACAGATTAATCTGCCAAATTAGAGACTCAAAAGCACTGCAGGGATGTTTCCTCCCTTGGATACATGTTTCCAAAAGGCTACCCCCCCTCCTCCCCTTTTTACTCTACATACTCTGCACTTCTGCACTGCAGTCAATGGAAGATGAACATCAATGAACTTCACTATGAATATCACATGAATATCCACATTTGTAAAATCTCTACCTATCAAGGTGTTGAGATTATAAATACATGATTATAGACTATGGGGTGTTCCGCAGATTCTATATTAATGGGTGCCGAGTAATTTACTTAAATATTAGCCAGATCCTCAAAAGTTAAGTCGGTTTAACATCCACCAGCTTCTGTTCAGAACAATGGAACTTCTAAATGGTGTGTAGGAGTCTTTTGAAAATGCACTTATTTTTAGGAATTTGAAGGCTGGTGGGTGCTAAACTCTATTTTTAACCTAAAATTCTATGTTCATGTGCCATATTGCTGGCTAGAATTTACATTCATGTACATAGCGTATATTCCCTTTGCAACTATTGTTTTGATCAGCAAGAAATGAAAAATGCACTAGCTTTTCCTAGCCAAATCCCAAAGCTATCCTATTCATCAGAACTCTAAGAGGCACCTCGACAAAACAGAACAAAAAGACCTAGACAGATTTCTTTAAAGGACTACATCCTATTCAACCTTGGTTAGGAATATTATGTAAATTAAACTTGTGATTAAACTATTCAGTCAGAGACCACATTCCTTTGGGAGCACAACTCAGAATGATCGATTGCTCCAGCATTTGGAGAGGGTTTTTCCCCCCCCCTTAAATCATAGCATTTCCTTCACTCCCAGGGACTAGTATCCTTAACTGTGTCAGTCATAAAGGGTCACTTTAGCAACTACCAGAACTTCAAATGTGACTTCCTAGTACTTAGAGACAGGGAAGAGATTTGACTTTGCTGAAAGGTCTGGATAGGAAGTGTGTCACCATCTGATCCCTGACCTGGCTCTGCAAGAACTATGGTTAAAAGCATCTGCTGAACACAATTGCTTGTTATATGAGGACTACATGGTGCTGAGTGAGCTAAACAAGCTGTTACGTCTCCTTAGCTATTGGTATCTTCAATAGCAGAGGAAGATGCTAAGGACTATGAAAAATCCAGATTGATTCATTCATTTTTATTTAAATATTTATTTCCAAGGCTCAGGTGGCTAACAACATATATAAAAACAGTAAAAACCATAAAAATCGAATACACCCCCAAAGCTCCCTAATCATCCCACAGCGTCCAGCAAAACTACCCAATGCCATCTCCCCATGTCTTACCCTAACCCCCTCACAACCCTACCCCAACCCACCCAGCAAACCCTCTAACCCCTATTCCTGCCTGTGCCAAATGCCTTTACAAAGAGAGAGGTTTTACACTGTCCCAAGAAGATGCTCAGGCTCAAACAAACCTCTGCAGGAAGGGAGTTCCATAGCATCGAGGAGGCAACCGAGAAGCCCTCGTTGTATGAACAAGGCTAACTGACGGTACCCACAGGGAGGCACTCCCAGTCAATCTCAGGGGCTACAGTGGGGCATGGAAGGACAGGCGGTCTCTCAGATATGTGGGGCCCAGACCATTTAGGACTTTAAAGGTCAAAACCAGCATCTTGAATTGTGCCCAGAAAGCTATAGGAAGCCAGTGCAGACTACAGAGCACCGGTGTAATATGCTTGGGGCATCCCACCCCCGACAGGAGGTGAACTGCCACATTCTGCACCAGCTGCAGCTTCTGAACAGTCATCAAGGGCAGTCCCACGAAGAACACATTGCAGTAACCTAGCCTCGAGGTGATGAAAACATGGATAACAGTGGCCAGATCCAGAACAGAAAGAAAAGGTCCGCAGACTCCTAACCAGAAGGAGTTGGTGAAAAGCACTCCTGGCCACCACTGCAACCTGACAATCCAGGCGCAGCAAGGGGTCCAGAAGCATTCCAAGGCTGTGAAGCTGATCAACCAGAGGGAGCCAGACCCCATCAATAAGAGGAGTCCCAATCCCCTCCAGGACATAAGACCAGCCAGCCATTATCACCTCAGTCTTGTCTGGATTCAGCTTCAATCGGCTCACCCTCATCCAGTCCCCAACAGCAGCCAGGCAGTGGATAAGCACCAAGACTGAAGGACCTGGGTCAGATGAAAAAGAGAGCTAGAGCTGGGCATCATCAGCGTACTGATGGCACTTCACCCCAAACTTCCAAATGATTGCACCCAGTGGCCTCATATACACATTGAATAAGAGGGGAGACAGAATGGAACCCTGTGGCCCCCACAGGGGAGGTTGCAAGAAGGCAAAGAGCAATCACCCATCACAACTTTCTGGAATCTCCCTGAAAGGAAACAGCGGAACCACTCAAGAGCGGTCCCGCAAACCCCTGCCAGGTTCCGCAGTCGTGTCAACAACACCTCATGATCAACGGTACCAAAGGTCACTGAAAGGTCTAACAGAATCAACAGGGTAGAATTCCTCTTGTCAATTTCCAGGTGCAGGTCATTCACTGAGCCCACAAGTGCAGTCTCTGTACCATATAGGGATGGGTGAACAGAACCCAGTTCAGAAATTTGGTTTGGTTTGAAAATCGAGTTTGGTTCGGAAGTTCGGTTTAGTTGACTGAACTATTTGAGTTCAGTCCGAACTCCGAACTTCCGAACAGAGTTCGGAAATTCAAACCCCATTGAACTAATTGGAATATTATGTTATAGGGATGGGCGAACAGAACCGAGTTCAGAAATTCGGTTCATTTCGATTCGAAAATCAAATTCGGTTCGGACATTTGACTGAACTGGTCAAGTTTGGTCTGAACTCTGAACTTCCGAACCTCGTTCACCCATCCCTAGTACCATACCCAGGATGGATGCCTGACTGAAACAGGTCTAGGAATCCAATGGCATCGAGATGAACCTGGAGCTGTTGGGAAACCACCTGTTCAATAACCTTCCCTAAAAAGGGAAGGTTAGACACAGGCTGACAGCTGGATTGGAAGTCAGCATGCAAAGATGGTTTCTTAAGCAGGGGCTGGACAATGGCAGTTTTAAGAAAGTCTGACACCCTGCCCTTCCGAAGGGAGACATTGGCAACCCCAGCCAGCAACAGCTCCAATGTCTCCCAGCTGGCTTTCACCAGCCAGGAAGTGCAAGAATCTAGTTCACAACTGGTTCCCCTCACAGCCCTAAGTACCTACCCCACATCAGTGGGCAATACTGATTGAAACGGATTCAAATAAACAGGACAGGACTGAGTTTCCATAACCTCAAACTCTGACTCTGCAGGTAAAATGGCAGCACCCAACTTGTGGTGAATATGAGCTATTTTGCCTGCAAAATAATTACTAAAAATGTCATAGCGGGCATTAGATGACTTTCTGGGCAGAGGCAGACCAGATTAACCAGTCCCCTCACCACCCAGAACAGCTATGTTCTACCAGACAAGAATGTATTTTTCTTGGGCGCAACCGTGACTCAATCAATAACTATACTCTGACATCAGTGGAGTCAGGATTTTGCTCTTTGCTAGTAATATAAGGTTTTGTGAGAAAAGGTAATGTCATGAAAGGAAAAGATATGAAAAACTCTTACATGTTGTTAAAATCCATAACCACAAGGAAACCTTATTACAAGGAACACTAAAGGATGCAGCTAAAGTTTTGGGGATATCTTTCCTACCTCTGAGTCAAGTAGACGGCCAGAATGTTTATCAGGAAGTTGAGTGGTGGGGAAGCATGTTGGATGGGGGTGGGGTGAAGATGAAGAGCACTCTCCAGTGCAGTCAATAAAGTGCAATCAATGTAATCAAACACTCATGCACCCCCACCTATCCCCCCGCGGTGTTCACATGCATGAACACCGAGCGAACACCCATCCCCCCACCCACCGCTGATCATTTACACGGATGTCCTCCCCCCACCGCACACCCACCCGAACACCAAGTGAGGGGGCATCCATGTGAAAACAGCCCATCATCCATGCTTTCATTACCTCTAGACTGGTCTATTGTAATGCACTCTATGTGAAGCTACTCATAGTGACAGTTCAGAGGCTGCAGTTGGTGCAGAATGTGGCAATCCATCTTCTTATGGGGATGGGCCATCGTGAGAACATTACAGCAGTGCTTCATTCTCTGCACTGTCTTCCTGTAGCTTTCCAGGGCCCGAATCAAGGTGTTGGTGCTTACCTATAAAGCTCTATACAGCCTAGGCCCTACCTATCTGTGGGACCGCCTCAGTCCCCGGGCTCTGAATAAGCCCCTGCGGTCAACTGGGAATGCCTTTCTTGAAGTTCCCTGGGTATCCCAGGCAACCATGGAGAGGGCATTCTTGGTGGCCGCACCTAGGCTGTGGAACTCCCTCCCAGTAGAGGCTCAGGTGGCCCTGGTCCTCTCCTCCTTTCTACAACAATGTAAGACCTGACTGTTACTCCAGGATTTTGGTGAGGGAGATGGTTGATGGGTGGGGGGATGAGGGCTAGGGTGATTGGTTTTTTGTATATTTTTGTCTTTGACTTCCCCCAATTTGTATTAGTATAGTTTAAATGTATTTTTAGATACATTGTATTTATATTATTGTTTTTATATTATATGTTTTGAATTGTTAGCCACCCCGAGCTGCCTTGGCAGAAGGGGTGGGGTATAAGCTTTTATATAAATAAATAAATAAATAAATAAATAAATAATATTTTTTAAAATTTTGTCCAGTGTCGAGTTGGGATGTCAAATATCTGGAAAATGGAAGGCTTGAACTGGCATCACCCTTTGCATCATCCAGCTCATGCCTGCACCTACCCTGAACCCGAGCCAGCCCCCCTGCTACCGCACAGCCACATGCATCTGTACCCAGTCCCACCTCTATCCTTTCTTACTGAACCAGCTGCTATGTTAGGCAATGACCTACTTTAACTTTGGGGAAATGTGCATGAACAAACACTGGCAAATTATGGCAAGTTAGCAATATCTGATTTTTCTGCCTTGGGACAGCTGGCAACTTTAGTGGGGGTGCCGGGGGTCATCATATCCAGGGTCCTGAAGCATACACTCCCCTTATGTCTGTGGTACTCCAGGGAGGCTCTTGACTGTTGTGGCACATTTTGTGCACAGCTCCTGTGCTCCTTGAAGTGCCATCATACCAATGCAACTGAGCTGCTCAAGGACCATGCCTTGATGGAAAGAAAGTCCCAGGGAGGAGCACACCACACTGTAGGAGCAGCTTCAAGTTCTCAGGTGCTGGGTCAGGAAAGTAAAGAAAAATGTAGGGAGCCTCTACAACCTTTAACCCTACCTTGGGTACAGCTCCTTTTTAGTAGGTTTTCTGAGCATTCTTTCACAAAGGTACAATTAATATTAATGTAGAATATATTATACATTGAATCTGGCTACTTTGAACCAAATCCAACATAGGAGATATTCAGATATTGCAGTTTCTGGCTATTTGGTTATTTATTTGTTGTTGATTTTTCAGTTCAGCTTATTAGATTATTTGGTTTGTTATGCATGTGGAATAGTACTAAATAGTTCCTAAACAAAATAACCAAATAACAGAACTAATTAACAAAATAAACTGAACAAACCACGTAAGTGAATATCCGTTTCAGAAGTGGTTATTATTCAGATAGCTATCCAAATATGCACATCGTATTCCCAAATACAAAAAGATCTGTTTGCTTCATCTCACAGGCAATGCTGTGTTATCAGTCTCAGAGACTTGGAAAGACTCTGTCTCAAGACTTCTGACTGTGAGCCCATTGAGATTCAGGGTAATTTCAGACATGCTGGGCCTCCAGACCCAACACGCTGAAACCCAGACTGGGATCTGTCTCTGATCATGGTCAGTGATGAAGTCGGCCGTCCTTTAGATGTGCCGGCTTCATCACGCAGGGAATCTTGGAGGGGGCAGAGCCATGCGGCACAACGTACAGCCACCCGCCCCCTGTTCTACCACATCCACCCACCCTCAGGGAGATGGGTGCCACTGCACCCGATCCCGTACCACAGTCCGGACCACGCTCAGGAATGGGGCAAGGTTACACACGTTACTTTTTCCCCTTTTCTCATTGTGGTTCAGCTAACCATGGTTCTGGGGTTGAGACTGGCCTCAACCCCATAACCATGGTTAGCTTTGAACTCCACCAGGAATTCACCATGGTGAACATCTGGCAGGGCTCAAACAGACGTGCCACCTATCACAGCCACCACACTGGATCTACTGTGATCCAGTGTGGTTGACTGTGGTGGCATCACATCTGAAATTACCCTCAGACTTTGAGCAAAGAGCCGACAGTATGGATGGCGGTTTGGCAAGTGGAATGGTAGCAGCAACAGCTTCTGAGCTAGAGGCTACAGGCCTTGGAAGATCTTTATGAAAAGAAATTGACCCCTTTTGGGGAAAGTCCTCTACTGACCTGGATACAACTTGCTTCCCTTCTTTCTTGTCTGTGCAATCTTCAAGCTTCCATGATAGCGTTAATCCCATTGAGTCAATGTAGCATAGTGGAGTAGGTGTTGAACTTGGACTACAGAGACTAGGATTCCTAGCGAACAGGCATGAGTCTTCCCAAGTGGGAAGACCTTTCGTCAATGTGCAAAACACAGTGTGGAGTGGGTGGGTGCTATCTATTTGGATAGGTTTACATTGTTTGGTCAGCACTGGCCTAGCTATATGGAACTATGCAAGTTTCCAACAGCTAAGGATCTGGCCCACAGCTCTTAACCTCATTCATTCATTTACTAATTGCCTATTGGGAAGAAAACATTAAGAAAGAGAAATGGCTGTGTTTTTGAAGTCAGGGATTCTGCTGACACCATAGATTTTAAGAGTATGTCATGCTCACTGAAAGTATTTGAACCTTGAAATAGAAATATAGACCTCTTAATTAATCTCTCTGTTCTATTGTATAAAGTGTAAAGAAACTAATATGGAGAATTTTCCATTTAATTACAGAAGGAAAAATGTGTGTAGCAGAAAAAGGGTGTGGACCAGGGCACCACAACATTAGGATCAAAAATTATTATGTAGGGTGTTTTTTTTTTATTAGAACTGCAATAAGTCACTGTTTATATAGATAGAATATTTATTAGCGCCCCACCAGTTAGTGTTGTATCAGCAGAATATCCATTAGAAACCTGTGTTTTCATCATGGGTTTTCATCTAGGGAATTCATCTGTGCAGAAAACGGACACTCAGTTACTATGCATTTATTTGCTAACCACTTAAAAATTGCTGTGTTGTAAAGGGAGAAACAAGAGACAAAGGGTCCAATCCAAAGGACTCAAGCACACCAAGTTCACATTGTGTGCATGCACCAAGTATGCATCACATACACCAAATACGTGCCATGTGCACATCAAGTGCAGGAAGTGTGCACATCATGTGGGCACAATGCACAATGCATGCATACCATGCACTTGGTGTGTACACATTAGGGGCGGGCCCGGTACCAGTACCGGTACACCGGATTTTACCGGTTACCGGTTTCACAAAACCCGGATTCCTGGATTGAATCCGGTATACCGGTACCGGATTTATTGCATTGGTTTCAATGGGGCGCTGTGTCCCCATTGAAACCAATGCAATCAATTAAAATTAATTCCCTCCCCCTCCCAGGCTGCGCGGGTGGAAGGGGGGACACCCCCCACCCACCCTGCCCAGCCTGGCTTTTTGTTGTAAAAGATAGAACAGCAACAGAGTGAGACCCCGAGGCGAGCCCCCCCCCCAGCACCAGCGGCCGCGGCGTCCCCGCAGCCGCAGGTAAGTATGACCCGATCCCTGGGGGGGGTGGGGGTGTTTAACACCCCCACCCCCCCCAGGGATCACCCCTACAGCGCGCTTGCCGCTTACCTTGGGGAGCTCCGGCGGCGGCGGGCGGCCCGGCGGCTTCAGCGCCGGCTGTGGCTGCCGGCGTCAGGACGCTCTAGGCCTTCCGGTGCACTTCCGGGTTTCACCGGAAGGCCTAGAACGTCCTGAAGCCGGCAGCCACAGCCGGCGCTGAAGCCGCCGGGCCGCCCGCCGCCGCCGGAGCTCCCCAAGGTAAGCGGCAAGCGCGCTGTAGGGGTGATCCCCGGGGGGGGTGGGGGTGTTAAACACCCCCCCCCCCCCCAGGGATCGGGTCATACTTACCTGCGGCTGCGGGGACGCCGCGGCCGCTGGTGGGGGGGGGGGCTCGCCTCGGGGTCTCACTCTGTTGCATCTATCTTTTACAACAAAAAGCCAGGCTGGGCAGGGTGGGTGGGGGGTGTCCCCCCTTCCACCCGCGCAGCCTGGACTCGGGGAGGGTTTTTTTTAAAAAAAACTGTTTGGCTGGGGCTTTAATTTTTTTTACATTGCAGCCATTTAAAAATGGCTGCAATGTAAAAAAACCGGAACACTGAAATCCGGTACCGGGCCGGAATACCGGGGCCGAATCCGATAATGCCGGTACGCCCGATACCGGCATTATCGGATACCGGATTGTGCCGGTTTCCCACCCCTAGTACACATTGTGCACACACACACTGCATGTATGTGCACCTTGGATTGGTCCCAAAGTCCACAATTCATAAAGCACTTACTCAAGAGTCATCCCATTGAAATCTTCAATGAGATGAATCTGAAGTAAGTGGTTTACAGATCATCCTGGCCAAAGTTTTTGTGGAGGAGGAGAAGCAGGAGCAGGAGGTGGAGGAGCAGGAGGAGGAACCAGAGGGGAGAAGGCCCTACCACCGAGGTGACCAATGGGGGTTCCAGGAGACCCGGGACTTCATCCGCATCTGGGGGACCCTGGAGCATCAGCTGGAGCTAGCGCTCAATCAGAGGAACGAGCACGTGTTCCAGGAGATAGTGCAAGAAATGGAGGCGGCGGGGCATCACCGGACTGTCGCACATTGCCGCTCCAAGGCCAAAGACCTCAAGAGGGGGTATAAGGCCATCAGGGACAACAACCAGCGGTCCAGACACGGACTCCAGACCATCCCCTTCTATGATGCCCTGGACCACATCCTACATATGAAGGGTTCAATAGTCACCCCATGGCTCGTGGGGGAGCACTGTGGTCCAGGGCAGGGAATGGGCCGAGGTATCCCCTCCCCTTGCTGCCCCACAAGAAGGCACCCGCTCCAGGACCCCAGACCCCCAGCAGGAATACCCTGGGACCTCGGGGACCAACATCCCCTCCCGGACAGCAGCCCAGAGAGCCCCCACCCCCTTGCCAGACAGCCAGACTCCGAGGCCGGCACCCTCATCACCCTCAGCCAGTGGTCACAGGGGGAGCACAGCAACATGGAGGGGCCGGACTCGGAGGGATCAGAGATGGACATTGAGGGTAAGCAAGCACATGGGATGGGGGGATGGACCTGGGGCGAGGGGGCAGGGGGGTTGGGGACAGTTCAGCCAGGGGCAGGCCCCACCCAACCCTGACACTCAGCGACACGGGTCCAGGCATGGGGGGGCCTCCCGGGCACCCCAGAAGCCCTCCACCAACCACCCCCATACCCCACAGGGCACAGAATGCCCTTGAACCAGAGGCAAGGAGGCCAGCACACAGCAGCCCAGGCAGCAGCCGGAGGACCCAGGTGAGGCACACAGCTGGCCAGGGCGGCAAACAAATAACCACTATGTACCATACAGGACAGCCAGAGGGGCCACAGCAACCCAGGCCCTTGCCCCCAGGCCAGCGGATGAGAGAGCACCGGGCACGGTTACGGTGCTGGAGGGCAGACCAGGCAGAGGACATTGTCCGGACCACCACAGAACAGGGGGAGCGGATGATTGCAACCATGGACCACATGGAGGTGGCCATAAAGCGTTCCCTGGAGTGGGCAGAGGCAAGGGACCAGAGGCTCCAGGAAGAGGTGCACCTGGAGCAGAGCCAGGAGCACCAGGAACACAGCAGGCAGGTAGAGACATTTGGGTGGCTCGACCAGGCCATTGAGTGGATGGTGTGGGAGCATTCAGCCAAGATGGACAGGTCCCATGATATTGGGACCTCCCTGCTCCTGCACATGAGCACTATGTGCACCTATGTCATGGCAGTCACCCCGCTGGGCACCATGCCTGCCCAGGGCCCTGGGCTGGGCCCCTCAGCACCCCCACCATCTCCCCAACCACCACCAGCCACCTCCATACCAGCAGGGACCCCGCATATGCCTCCCTGTCCCTATAGGCCTCCGGAGGGAGCAGCCACCCAGGGGGGGCCCTCAGGTCCTGGGTCCTCCCTCCCTCCCACCACCACCACCTGCCCCTCTGGACACCGAGGCATCCCAGGACACTGTTGGGGACATGGACAGTGTGGGGGAGGGCAGCTCCCAGAGTTCTGTGGCACCCACAGGGTGCTCGAGGGGGAACCCCAGGAAACAAGGGGGCTGGGGGGATAAGGGGGAAGGGGGAGGGTGGTCTGAGGGTGGAGGTGTTGGTGGGGGGCACGGGTAAGTGGGTGATCTAATAAACCCACAGATGACACAGCCACCTCCTGTGGTCAGTTCAGGGGCCCGGAGGTGGGGGGTTGGACCACGCCTGTATAGGGGCTCACCCGGGGACTCCCCCAGACCCCCAGTGGGTGGGCCGGGGCGGGCGTCCTCATGCCTGGGCCTCCCGGCTGATGTGCCTGGCTAGGACGGCACAGATGCATTTGGTGTAATGGTACTCCCTCAGGTTGTCCGCGTTCACATACAGAGGCACGGGGCTGGGAGGGCAGGTAAGCATGGGGTATTAGAGGGCAGCCCCATCTGTCTCACACATGTTGTGCAGCACACAGCAGGCACCGATCACCAGGGCCGAGGTCTCCATTGTGTAGTCTAGTCGGTCAGCGACGCTCCTCCAGGACTGCTTGAGGGCCACAAACGCCCGCTCGACCACGGTCCTGCTGGCACACAGGTGGATATTGTAGAGCGCCTCTGCCATGGTATGAGTGACCGGGTATACCTTCATCAGCCACTGGGTGAGGAGGTAGGCCAGGTCCCCCAGGATGCAGGGGGGCATCAGCATCACCTCGATCCGGGACATCCCTATGTCTGCAAAGTCCCCCCGGTACATCCAGGCATAGAAGGGGGAGATGGTCATGATCCGGACATCATGAATGCGGCTGGAGTTGCCCATGAAGATGTCATAGAACCTACCCCGGTGGTCCACAGCTGCCTGCAGTTGCAGGGAGTGATACCCATGCCTGTTGACATACTCCGCAGCCTCCCCCACGGGGGGGCGGAGAATCTTGATGTGGGTGCCGTCCACTGCACCCATGCAGTTGTGGAAGCCCCCAGCCGTGAAGCCAGCCATCACAGTCCCCTGACCCACCAGCTGGATTGCCCTGTCCAGGAGTCCGCCCTCCACAGTCTCACAGACATCTCAGAGGATACAGGCCACGGTGCTCACCCCGACACTGAAGTGCTGTGAGACAGACCAGCAGAAGTCAGGCATTGCCAGGGCCCAGACCCCAAAGGCCACCCGCTGGACCATGGGGATGGGGTTCCTCATGGGGGTGTGCTGTCGCTCCAGCCAGGGCTTGAGCAGCTCCGTGAGCCACAGTAGGGTGAGCTTGTCCATCCGGAAGTGTGACCTACAGGCTGCCTCGTCTCACTGAGCCAGCACCCGGGACCACCAGCCCTGGGCCTGATCCATGACCCATTGCCGCTGGGCAATGGGTGTAGCAAGCAGGGTGGACTGGCACATGGTCTCCCTCCTCCATTGGAGGTGGCTGGTCGCCTCACAGATCACCTCAGGCCTGATCCGGCTGCGGCTCACGGCCTGTAAGTCCGCCCCAGACACCCGCTGTACCCTGACCTGGGCCAGGGATCGCCTGCGGGCTTGGTGAGCCCTGCGGGACCCTGCAGCACTCCAGGCCACGGTAACGCATAGGCAGATGCCCAGGTGCACCTCAGCAGTCTGGATGCACAGCTGATCGGTGTGGGCATGGTACCACTCAGCACAGAGCGCAAGGAGCATCCCGCATGCACCCAACCTGTCCCATTCCATGGTGAGGTGAGCCCAGGGGGTCGCTGGTGGTCCTGATATAGGCTGGGAAGGGCGTGCCCTCCCCCCACCCCCCAGCTGCTTGTGCCGGCTTATGCAGGGCGGGCGG
>QEPC01000407.1:403119-449921 GCA_003113815.1 Sphenodon punctatus
CTGCACTGGCTGCCGATAGTGTGCCGGGCCAAGTTCAAGGTCCTAGTGATGATCTATAAAGCCCTATACGGTCTTGGCCCCTCATACCTTAGGGACCGCCTCGCCCTTCGCGCCCCAGAGCGGCTCCTGCAGTCTGCCAGGGGTGCCCTCCTGGAGGTCCCTGTGTCAAACGGGGGGCCACGATGGAGAGGGCATTCTCGGTGGTGGGACCACGGCTGTGGAACTCCCTTCCGGAGGAAGCTCGCCTGGCCCCAAGCCTTTTAACATTTCTGCGGAACTGTAAGACCTGGCTGTTTGCCCAGGCCTTTGGGAGGGAGGGCGGGGAGGGAGGATTTTAGTCCCCTACCCATTTATTTTACCTGTCTAGCCCTGTTTTATATTTAATATTTGATTGTTTTTAAATGAATTTTAGTGTATTTTATTGTTTGGAAGCCGCCCCGAGCTGCGTTGCAGGAGGGGCGGGGTATAAATTTGGAAAATAAATAAATAAATAAATAAAATAAATTTTTGGTATCATTTTTGGTATCATTATCCTTATCATTATTGTTACTGTTATCAGTATTCTCGGTTGCCGTTTTTGTTATTGTCATTTTAGTTTTTTGTTTTCGTTATTGTAATAATAAAAATGACAATTTTAGTTATTGTTATTGTAATAACGAAAACGGCATGCACAATACCCCTCAGTCATGATCTGTGCTGCCTCCCAGACTATTGCACTCTTATGTAGTCATCTTAATATTATGCCAAAACATGTATGTGGTTTTGTGACTGTGAACAGATATCTAGGAGGAGTTAAGACAGGCATTCCCCCCAAAACTTTTCTCTTCCATGATCCTGTTTTGAGATTTAAATATAATTCCATGACCTTAAACAACACAGACAAGCAAAGTATATCAGACATCAATTGGGATTGGGACACTATGATGCTACCCATTTAGGGTTGTGATTTAGAGTTGGAGAACCTCCTGGATGACCCCCATCCCAGCAGCCCCCAAGTCTATTCTAGTTCACTGAAAGACATTCACTAACTTCATTCATTTAAATTCTATGTAGAACTGAAGGGCTGGAAGAGACATTAAAAGGATCATCTAGTCCAACTCCCTCCTCTGAGTCATTTTCTGACTCAGCATATACTCCTCTAGCCAGTTTCTGAAAGCATCCAAGGAAGGCAATTTCACAGCCTCCCTAGGCAACCAATTGCATTGTCCATCCAACTCTTCTTTGGTTTAGGAAATTCTCCTATAATTCGATTAGGAAATATCCCTTGCTGCAGTTTAAACCCATTCCCTCATGTCTGTGTCAGTGGAGAATAACTGTTCTTCATCTTTTATGTGGCAAACATTTGGATATTTGCAAACTGCAATCATGTCCCCCACTGAGGCTGCTTTATGACATTACATTGGGGGGTGGGAGGAAATCGCACAATTGTGACTCTGTAATTGTGGGGCTTGGTGTCTGTGAGAATATGCACTAATTCCCTTTTGCCACAGAACAACACTTGTGCATTACCAGATTTCCAAATACAGCTTTTACAAGAACAGGTGTTCTCACATGATAAAAGATTAGTGCATTCTCACAGGCGCTAATTCCCACAATTACAGAGCTGTAATTGCGCACATTTCCCTCCTCCCATGTAACATTGGAAAGCAGCCTAAGACTTCTATCTGTAAGCTAACTGCATCCAGTTATTTTAGCCTTTCCTCATATGATTTATATTCTAGCCTCTTTAGGATCTTGGTTGCTGTCTTCTGAATCCTCTCCAATTTGTTGTCATCATTCTTGAAGTAGTGCCCCAAACCAAACACAATATTCCAGGTATGGCCTCACCAGCACCAAGTGTTATGGCACAATTACTTCTGGGTACTATTCAACTCATATTCTAGTGAAAGGGAAGCAAATATGTAGAGGCTAATGCTACCCTCAGATGCCTGGGTTAATATATAGTATTAGTTGTATGGAGTGTTTATTTTTTACTACCCTGACATTTATGTGTGCAGTAGGTGAACTGTGCATGTTTGTGAATCTCCTGTCATTATATATAGAAATATATTAGAGAAGAAAAAAAATCTGCTTCACCTGAAAAAGTGGACCTGTTCTTACAACTTTTTTTTTTCACTAAAGTATTTCCATCTTCCCACAGCTCAAATCCCATCATTTTCCTGGCCATCTGGTGTTAGAATTTGCACTGTGCATGGACGGGGAGAGATCTGCTATCCTGGTGAAGCAGCTGCTCAGAAAAGCCCTTCCCTCCCCAGCCTACAGTTCAAACTCCAGTTCTGTTCCCCTCCTAGCAGATGTTTGACAAGGAATGGTAGATCCCTCCCTTTCCAGCCTGCTCATAGTTGTCAGGCTCTAGGTGGTGAGGATGAAGTCATGTATATGCCACTTTTACACATGACAAAAATGGGTTCTTATAAGTGCTTGATATAATACCAAGTATTATAAATGCTTGAGTTTTGTCATGTGTGAACGCAGTAGTTCCCTTTTATGCAGCGAGATCTCGCAGCTTTGTAACACCCACCTCTTATAAGAACCCATTTTAGTCATGTGTAAAAGTGGCTTTGTCAACGCTAGATGAGGTCAAAAACTGGGAAGATAGAAATATATTAGAATCTGTGAATCTCATTGGATTCAGATATATTAGAATCTGTTAATCCCATGGCTAAATGGCAATCCCATTTAGCCATGGGATAAACAGGAAGTGTGGCCAGGGTTGAGCAGATCAGGAACCATAAGTCAAGGTCCAAACACTCCACAGAGGGTGGGGCTGTGTCAAAAAAGGGGAGGCACAATCCTTTCTCCCCCCCCTCCCCTTTTTAATATGGCTGACTCCCTGTGGGGGTGGGAGTGGATTTGGAAAGGTGGGGGTGCAGCAAGCACCAACACTATTTGACACTTGTTATGCCCCCCACCCTCTAGCTAGGGAGCAGGGCTGTAGGGCAGAGTGTTGAGGTAGGAGGAACAGACCTCTGAGGAAGCAGCTGCTTGGCAGGCAGCCTTCAGAGTGGCAGCATTGCATCTCTTTGCTTGCCCGCAGGTTCCAGAAGCAATGTCAATGGCAGCAGCAAGGAAACTTGCCAGCAGCACCTGCTGCCTCACCGGTGCCCCCAAGTGTTGCCTCCCCTCCCCTCCCCCCACAGACACCAGCCAGTCACTGCTCTTCCTGTCCTCAATCCCAGTGACCTTGGGGGAACTGGAGACAGCAGAGAGCTTGGCCTGAGAACTGGGATAAGAGGAGCGCCCGGTACCCCTAGCACTAGTCCACGCCCCAAGACTCCCACTTAATCCCCTGCTGCAAGGACATGCAACTGCTCCTTTCTGCAGTAGCAGCAGATGCCAGCAGAAGGATTCCTTGCTGCTGCTGCTGCTACCACTGAAGCTTGTGGATCTAGAGAGGTGGGGATGCCTCTCTGAAAGCTAGCTGCTGAACAGCTGCTTCCTCAGGAGCCTGCCCCTCCCACAACCAACATTCTGAGTAACATAGGGCGCTTTTACACACAACACACATTCAACACCCGTCCTATGTTACTTGTATACAACGCAACAAATTTCGAAACCTATTTGAACACCCACTGAACACAGGATGAACCCGCTTTGTACTTACCGGTTGATGGCAGGTTCATTTCCTGTGTTCAGAGTGAACACAGGTATCGTCGCTCATCTAAACATGACTGCAGTGTGTTGCAGCGTCATGTGACCAGAGTAAAGGGTACCCGGAAGTGGTAAGCGCAAGCGTCGCTGGTGGTATCGGCAGTCCTGCATCCTTTTTTAAGCGGCCAGTGGAGAGAGACAGAGAGAGAGAGCGCAGAGAGGCAGAGGGAGACAGCACTAAAGTAATCCACTTAAACACAGGACGCAATGGGAGGAAAAGTGTTCAAAAGGGTGTTGAAGATCACATTCTGTACATGTAAATATGTAAAGGGTGTTGACCCAGTGTTCATAAAACCCCCTTTAAACACCCATTCTGTGTTGTGTGTAAAAGTGTCCATAGTGTACCATTCCTGTCTGGGAAGCTTCAGGCAGGATTATCAGGTGACTGATTAGAAAGAGAGAAAATGACTAAAGATATGAATCCAGTGCTGGCTGGGGAAACTGTGAGACTGCTGTGAAATCTATACTAAGGAAGGAGATTGTTACAAAGACCCTAATGGAAACTGTACCTGACTGTTTGTAGCTGGAATATCTACAACCAACGGACTTTAAAGACCCACAGTTGGGGCCTACGAAGTGAAAGGGTGAAGGTCCCCTCCCCTATCCCTTTGTAGACTTGAGAGGGGAAGAGACAGAGGCCTCTTGGGCAGAGGCAATTGTGGGATTGGGGGTCTAAGACTGTTTTTAGATGAGGCGATACACAAGCGCCTCCCGAGCTGTGTGTTAGGAGAGAAGTCAGCCACGCTGCCGGAAGTGACGTTCTCCCCGTTGCTGGCAACGGCGGTGGCCAGAGACGCGGTGCTTTGCAGAGGCGCGTTCTAGAGACCTCAATTTTCAGGTTCTGCACAACCCCCCCACATTTTGAGCCCCCAGACTTGTAAGACCTTGGCTATCGGGTTCTACAAGTCTGGGTCTCAAAATGTGCAGTAGTCACGCAGTGCTGCTGTTTACAATGGCACCCAGGAGACTTTCAGTTGGGGGATGAGCATCTAAATCCTGAGCTGACCCCAAACTTTTGATTTTTAGAGTGAACTCACATGTAACTCTGGTAACTCTGATGTCTACAGAGCCCTGGAAGCTGTATAATCAGCCCCAGATTATCCCCAGATCACTGTTACATGTGAATGAGAGATTCTGAGTTCCAGCCCCACTTTAAACTTGAATCTGATGAATGCATCAGATGTAAATGTCAGATCAGAGTTTAAAGTGGGGCTGGAAATCAGAGTGCCTCACTCACACACAACAGCGATCCAGGTATCATACGGGGCAGTTTATACAGCTTTCCGGGGCCCCACAGACACCAGAGTTTATCAGAGTTACGTGTGAGTTCACCCTTGAAATCGGGGGAAAAGCTGAAACATCTAAAAATGCCCTAAGTAGTCATGAGATAGGAGACAGTGTCCTGTTGTGGATCAGTAACTGGTTAAAGGATAGGAAACAAACGGTAGGACTAAATGGTCAGTTTTCACAATGGAGAAAAGTAAATAGCGGTGTGCCTGAGGGAGACTGTACTGGGACAAGTGTCATTTAATATATTCATTAATGACCTGGAAAGGGGAGTAAAGAGTGAGGTGATCAAATCAGGATATGACAAAAAGTTATTCAAGATAGCTAGGACCAGGACAGATTATGAGGAATTACAGGAGGATCTTGCAAGACTCAGAGACTGGGCAACTAAATGGCAGATGAAACTCAATGTTGACAAGTACAGTGCATAGTGATGCACATAGGGAAGAATAATCCAAACTACACCTACACGATACTGGTTTCTAACTTAGGGGTTACCATGCAAGAAAAGAATCTTGAGTCATTGCGAACAAGTCACTGAAATTCTCAGCTCAGTGTGTTGCTGTGGTCAAAAAGGCAAACAGAATTATAGGAATTATTAGGAAAGGGATAGAGAAAAAAACAGAAAATATCATAATGCTGCTATATAACTCTATGGTGCAATCACAACTTGAATATTGTGTGCAGTTGTAGGCACCCCATCTCGAAAAAGATATAGTAGAACTGGAAAAGGTACAGAGAAGGGTGACAAAAATGATCAACGGTATGAAACCAGCTTCTGAGGAGAGACTTGATAGGTTAGGGCTACAGCTGAAATGGGTAGCTCATTTTCCACCCACAAATAATACCATATTTTTGAGTACCATCTCGGGTATTCAACAGGCTACTGGGTCAATGATTGGGTATGGAGATACCCCCAAATTCGTCATTTACAGTACCATTTTTTTCTATTTTCCAGTTACCGATCGGTAAATCGGGATGGAAAACCAAAAGAATTGGTACCAGATGTCAACATTCTGGGGCCATAAGTTGATATTCTGGGATATCAGGTACCTGAATAGGGCCACAATTAGGTACCAATTGGTACTTGATATTTTCGAGCTGATTCGAGCACTGGGGATTTGACAGGTTGTCCCATTTTTGCAGGTGTACCAAATAAAAGAGAGTATCTTTTCACATAATACATAATTAACTTGTAGAATTTGTAGTCACAGGATGTGGTCAAATTCAGTAGTACAGCTGGATGTTTAAAAGGATTGGATACGTTCTTGGATGGTAGGTCCATTAATGGCTATTAGCTAAGTAGGTTGGGGATGTAACCTCTGCCTGTCGGGACCTGGAAGTGAACATCACTCCTGTTGGGTACTTTTCTGAAATAAGCGAGAATGGCAACTATCGGAGAAAGGATGCTGGGCTGTATGGACCATTGTTCTGACCCAGTATGGCACTTTTTATTTTCTCTTATGTACATAAGAGGTGGGGCTACATCAGAAAATGTGTAGGGCAAAGCTATTTCCCCTTCCCCTCCCAACATGGCCAAACCCATTATGAATCCCCATAACATCATGGCAGTCCATACAGGACAAGGCCTCCCACAGGTAGAGGGTTCAGGCTAACATGAGTGCAAGGGGCTTGGGTGGAGAGTGCACCTGATAAAACCAGGCCAGATGGAACCAACTGGGTCCCATCGGACATGGGTCAAGTCACAGACTTGTTATCTCTAATTTCTCTTTCTTATCTCTGAGCTCTATCATTAACCCCATAGGTGAATTTGACATTATATGACCATAATGCCATGTAGATGTCATGCAGCAGATATTGACATTGCCGAGGTGTATACTCCCAGAACAAAGCATGGCATGGCATGACAAGTCACTGCCCACTATGACAACATTGAAAGGTCAGCAGGCACCAGCGGGCTTTAGCAATAACGTATCTGTTGTAGGTGAATCTGATGTGTCCAAACCATGAGCTAAGTAGGCAGATCCGACATGTCAGAATCATGAGTTGAGTACCATGTCCAAAACTGAGTCCATCTAGAGCAGAAAAGTAGCAGTATGGTCTATGAATTGCCTTTTAATTTACAAAAGTCCTTGCTTTCTTCCTTTCCTGGCTGAGTAATCGAGGAAAACCCTTCTAATATCCCAAAACCAGATCCTCAGCCATTGACAGTATAAACTGATGTCCGTAGCTCTTTTAGCGCAGTGGAATGACTCTGTTTTTCAGCAGCACCCAAACGCCAGCATTTTATCCTTTATATTTTTGGATCAGTAACCCTAAGAAATCATTATCAGTTGCTCTTCTCCAGCATTCTTTTACTGTGGTTAAAGATGAGTTACTGCCTGGTTTGGGTTAATGGAGGCATATTCCCCTGAGACATAACTACACAGTAGCTCCGAGATGGGCATGGGTACTTTATTATGTGCTGTGTGACTGATTTCAATGCTGCTTTATCATCTGCCAGCATGCACACACAAACTAATAAGCTAGTCACTGCTTTTTGCCCCCTGAGGGCGCCTTTCAATGAGGAAAACCATTGATTTTTTTCCCCCTCTACCATCAGACACACAAACCGTAAGCCATTCTCTGCATTATTCTATCCCCAGTGGTACGTTCTGCAGGGGAAACCAGTCATTTTAGTCATCACAAGCACAGACAAACTAGCTGGGAATAAAGTACCTGTGATGCCGAGCAGTTTAAATTCTTGTCCCCCTTCTGAAATGCAGACTGCTTTTCATTTTGGGGGTGGCACTGCCAAAATATCCCTCATTAAAATTATGTTGAGAGAATGCAGTCTTCTAATCAGGATGAAATATGTACAGTAGCACAAAACTCCCAGGATGTATGTTGCCAACTGCTGGCTATCGCTGTCACCCTTATTGGCAGTCTCTGCAGAGAGGTCAAAGATGGAATAGCAATGAAGTGTGTAATTTTGTCTAGTACCCTTCAGTTTTGGATTCCCCCATGTCTGCATGGCCCCTCCTCTGCCTTTCTGCAGTGTTATCTAGGAGGAGGAAACTGCAATTTCTTCTGTGCTCTAGACAGGCAATTATTAGACTTTATAATCCAGTGCACTACATGGAAAGCTCAATGGTTCTTGTAGCACAGGGGTGGGAAGTCTGTATGCCTTTTAGATTGGAGCAATGGATTGGGTAGGGCAGCAAGAGGAATATCCCATTCTGTCAGGCGCCACTACCGGCAGCTTCAACAGCACCAGGAACAGGGATGAATTAGGAGGGGGTTCCCCAAGCCCCGGAGTACTTCTGGGCTTAAAGCATGGGGGAAAGACACTGCTGCTCCCCCAGCAGTTAGAACCCAGCAACAGCGCAGCTGGGCCATCAGGGACGTTGCGACGTTCAGCACAGCTCTGTGCACTGCGAGGGCAGGGCCACAGGGATAAAGATGGCAGCCTGCAGTGACAGCGCCACCGGAGATCAGTTCGCTGTGAGACTATCCCCCCTTCAGAGCGATTGCTTGCTGTTTAGCGAGAGAGGTTTGGAGGTTTAGTGTGAGCGTGTGTTAATTTGTGAGTGTGTGATACAGGTGATTGTTGCGTGTGTGGGTGTGAATGAGTGGGTGTCTAGAGATGTTGGGAACGATAGCTGGGTGTGGATTATTGCACTGCTTCCCTCTTGAGTTGAGCCCCCCTCCCTATTTTCCCTGGTGCAGGATGATTAACCCTTCCGTACCCCTTGGGCGCTTCCCCTGTCTTCCCCACTTGTTGCCACTCATTTTTCCCCCTACCCTCACATAGTGCGGTATGCCTGGGTGAGCAGAGTTATTGGTAGAGGGGCTCAGCTGGGGGTCTTCTATCGAGTGTGGTGTCTCCCCCCCCCGCCCCTGTGATGATCTTGCCTCGTCCCTATTGAGGGACATAGGGCTCTCTAAGATCCCTGAGGGGTTGTTTTTCGCATAAATTCCAGAGGACCCCCGGCATAAGGGGTTTAATGGGTATGTGGGTGGTAATTGTGTCTGGGTCCATTTCTCCCCATCCCTAACAGTATCTCTGGCCCTAAAATGGACACAGAAAAACAACTAGAAGAAATGGCTAGGGCTATCCAATCCCTCACCATGGAAATTAAAGAAATTAAGAAGCAACAAGGTTCAGGGGTCTTGGGAGAAGCTTCAGGGTTAGAAGGAGCGCCAGCTGCCACCCCCATAGTGGGGGAATCCATAATCAGAGAAGGAAGTTCAGGGGCTGTAGGAAGGGAACCTAAGCACCCCCACATTACTAAATTAAGTGGGGATAAAAAACAGCATCAGAGCTTTATTGCCTGTGTAAATTAGCCTTCCAACTGCAGCCCCAGACGTATCGTATGAACACCACCAAGGTCGCCTTTATCATTGGCCACCTGGAAGGGCTTGCCCTGGATTGGGCCACTCCCTTATTAATTAAAGATAGTCCCCTTTTGAAAAACTTAAGAAGATTTTTGCAAGAATTTCAGTTCCTATTTGATTACCCCCCACTGGGTCAAGGATGCAGAAAGCACCATTTTGGCCCTACACCAAGGGAAAACGTCCCTCCTCGAGTACATAACTCATTTTCGACACTTGGCTGTTGAATTAGATTGGCCAGACAATGCATTGAAGGTACTCTTTCGTAAGGGCTTGGGTGAAGAACTCAAGGACCAGCTTGCTTGTGTAGCTATGCCTGACACCTGGCCCAAATTAGTAAATTTGTCCTGCCAAATTGACGAAAGATTAGGAGAACTTCGACAAGAATGGAGGAAAGAAGGGGCACACACATGGCAAGTGTGGCTTCCTGGACCTAACTGGACATCTGGAAAACCAAAGAGTAGAAGATCCAGATCCCATGCAGCTGGGGGCATTGAGGGGACCACTGACAAGACAAGAGAAGGAACATTGGCAAACGGGGCGGTTGTGTTTCTATTGCGGTAGCCCTGGACATTTTGCCCGTGAATGCCCTCAACTTCTGCCAGAACGACGACTATCAGGAAATGACAAGAGTCGGGACGGGCAGGGGACGCCCCGGTAACATCCCAACTCCTTTCGTCAGCAATCATCATGGAGTCCCTTCTGCTTAACAAAGGCCTAAACCACCTATGACGCCACAAGTCAATAGTAGCCTTAGCCCTCGTGGATTCAGGAGCCTCAGGGAACTTCCTTGATATGGACTTCATGATCCAGTGGAACATCCCTACACAGGACAAGACCAGACCTGAGGCTGTATTTGCCATTGATGGAGCCCCCCTATGTTCTAGCCCTATTACCTTCTGTACTCCCACCTTATGAGGAACAATAGGGAAACATCAAGAGATGTTGGCCTCTGATATTGTAAGGACTCCCGCCTTCCCTGTTGTTCTAGGTATCCCATGACTCCAAACCCATAACCCTACTAGAGACTGGAGAAAAAAGGTATTGACATTTGATTTTCCATTATGTTTAACTCATACCATTTCCCCTCCGTTCCCCTTACTAAGAGCTTCACTTGCCAAAACTCTTACACTACCTTCCCTTCTACAGGAATATAACTATCTCCAAGATGTTTTTCAGGACAAGGAGGCGTTGGTGTTGCCCCCCACATCGAAGCTACGATTGTCCGATAGGCCTGCTTCCGGGCTCTTTCCCATCATATGGTAGGATTTATGCTCTTTCGGCACCTGAATTGCAAACTTTAAAGGATTATATTGACGAGAACCTGAAAAAAGGGTTCAATCGCCCCTCAACCTCTTCGGCGGGGGCATCCTTATTCTTCGTTCCCAAGAAGGATGGGGGCCTCTGCCCCTGTATAGATTACAGAGGACTAAGCACGATAACTATTAAAAACCATTATCCCTTACCCCTTATTCCTGAATTGTTCGACCGGTTCCAAGGGGCCACCATTTTCACCATACTCAATCTTAGGGGGGCCTACAACCTCCTTCGTATCAGAACAGGAGATGAGTGGAAGACGGCCTTCTGCACTAGGTACAGATTGTTTTAGTATCTGGTGATGCCCTATGGACTGGCCAATGCACCAGCTGCGTTTCAACATTTCATAAACGATATCTTTCGTGATATATTGGACCAATTTGTTGTCGCATATTTAGACGATATTCTTATTTATTCCCAGACTCCGCAAGAACACATCAAACATATGCTTACCGTCTTGTTGCGATTGAGACAACATCGATTGTACTGTAAGATAGACAAGTGCGCTTTCCACAGGCAGACAGTACAGTTTCTTGGATTTGTTATATCCTCCCAGGGAATTGAGATGGAACGGCTAAAATTCAAGCAATAACACTCTGCCCCCCCCCCCACACACACACACACACACAGTGAAAGCATTACAGCGCTTCCTTGGTAGTGCTAATTATTACAGGCAATACATTTCTAAATACGCCGAGCTTACGGCCCCCTTGACTAAATTGTTAAAGAAGGGACAGCCCTATTTATGGGCGTCTGCACAATATGCAGCCTTTAAACAGTTAAATCAGGCATTTACGCAAGCACCTATTCTACAGCATCCTAATTTCGGGTCACCCTTTTTGTGGAAACAGACGCCTCCAGCATGGCTATAGGAGCCGTGTTGTCACAACATAATGCTAAGAATAACAAATTGCTACTATGTGCCTTCTATTCCTGACAGCTTTCACCCACCAAGCAGAACTATACGATCTTAGATAGAGAATTGCTTGCAATCAAGGCAGCCTTTGGAACCTGGCAACACTATTTGGAAGGGGCCTTGCACCCCATACAGGTGATAACAGACCATAATAATCTAGAATAACTTCAAACGGCACGAATCACGAATTCCCGGCATGCTCGATGGGCATTATTTTCTGCCCACTTCTCCTTCCAGATTAAGTACCGCCTGGGGAAAAACAACGTCATCGCTGATGACTTATGTGAAGTTATGAAGCTACGGATGCCCCTGCACAGCAGGGTGAATCTCTACTGAACGCAAGGTATTTGCCGCTGCCGGATTAACAATAGCTCAATTCAAACGGGAGATGGCTAATGATTCTTTTATCCAAGAGTTACCACAAGACCCTTCCACGTCGGGCCTTACATACCATAACAATGCCATTATTGTACCTGCTACAGCTCATCTTCAAGTATTGAGGGCCCATCATGATGCCCCCTTGGCTGGACGTCCAGGACAATGTCGTACCTTCCAGTTGCTGCGGCGACATTTCTGGTGGCCCACCATGAGGAAGGATACTAGATTATATGATCAGGGATGCCGGGTATGTAGCAGTGCTAAGGTGCCCCGATGAAGCCCTATAGGATTATTGCAACTTGCCCCTCTACGACAAGGTCCTTGGAAAAGAATAAATCTTGATTTTATTGTAGAATTACCCCCATCCCAGGGATACACTACTATCTTAGTGGTGGTAGACCAGTTTACTAAAATGAGACATTTTATTCCCTGCAAAGGGTTACCCACAGCACAGCAAACTGTGCTCTTAATGGTACAGCATGTTTTCAAACTACATGGTCTCCCCTTGACTATTATTTCATACTGGGGGGCACAGTTCGTTGCAAGATTTTGGCATGTTGTATTCAAGGCATTAGGAATACGCCTCGTTCCCACCACACCCTACCATCCTCAAGCCAATGGCTAGGTGGAGCACGTAAACCAGGCCTTGGAACAGTATTTACAATGCTACAAAGATTATCTCCAAGATAATTGGGCTGACCAATTGGCCCTTGCAGAATTTGCATTTAACAATTCCCCAAAAGCCTCTCTGGGCACTTCTCCCTTCTTCACAACCTTTGGGTACAATCCTTGTCTTTGTCTTTCTGAACTCCCTGCAGTGGAGGTCCCTGCAACTGGGACCATGGTGCAACAACTTCATCGCATCCAATCGCAAGCCCTCATCATGTTGCGCCGCGTCCGCCAACAGAACGCAGATCGTCGGAGGACGTCCGCCCCGCCCCTTGCTGTTGGTGACCTCGTCTGGGTGGATAGGCGCCACTATCCATCACTTTGACCCTCCGCAAAGTTGGATGATTGTTTCATCGGTCCTTACCCTATCACCCGCCAAGTGAACCCCATTGCGTATCAGGTGTCCCTTCCACCTTCTGCCACCCTGTTTTCCATGTTTCCATGCTGAAACCCTTCCACCCTCCTCTTTTCCAAGATCCCAAGTCACCTTCTGAAGTTCTGCCCATGGCCGCCGAGCCCGAGTATGAAGTGAACGCCATCTTGAACTCTAAACTGCTTCGAGGTACAGTTTATTATTTGATTGACTGGAAGGGATATGATGCCTCGGAGCGCTCTTGGGAGCCTGCTTCCACTGTTCATTCCCCCCACCTTGTTCGTTTGTTCCACGCCCATTTCCCCCTTAAGTCTGGGCTGTCGCCGCGGGAGGCGGGGCATGGGGGGGGTACTGTCAGGCGCCACTACCGGCAGCTTCGACAGCGCCAGGAATAGGGATGAATTAGGAGGGGGTTCCCCAAGCCCCGGAGTACTTCTGGGCTTAAAGCATGGGGGAAAGACACTGCTGCTCCCCCTGGTGGCAGCCTGAGGAATAGCACACAGCATTTAGAACCCAGCAACAGCGCAGCTGGGTCATCAGGGACATTGCGACGTTCAGCACGGCTCTGTGCGCTGTGAGGGCAGGGCCACGGGGATAAAGATGGTGGCCTGCAGTGACAGCGCCACCGGAGATCAGTTCACTGTGAGACCACCCCCCTTTCAGAGTGATTGCTTGCTGTTTAGTGTGAGAGGTTTGGAGGTATAGTGTGAGCGTGTGTTAATCTTGTGAGTGTGTGATATAGGTGACTGTTGTGTGTGTGGGTGTGAACGAGTGGGTGTCTAGAGGTGTTGGGAATGATAGCTGGGTGTGGGTTATTGCACTGCTTTTCTCTTGAGTTGGACCCCCCCTCCCTATTTTCCCTGGTGCAGGATAATTAACCCTTCCATACCCCTTGGGCGCTTCCCCTGTCTTCCCCACTTGTTGCCACTCATTTCCCCCCCCCCACCCTCACATAGTGTGGTACCTGTCTCTTATACACATCTTACACCTGGGTGAACAGAGTTATTGGTAAGAGGGGCTTGGCTGGGGGTCTTATATTGAGCATGGTGTCTCCCCCCTTGTGATGATCTTGCCTCATCCCTATTAAGGGACATAGGGCTCTATAAGATCCTGAGGGGTTGTTTTTCGCATAAATTCCAGAGGACCCCCGGCATAGGGAGTTTAACAGGTGTGTGGGTGGTAATATTGTGTCTGGGTCCATTTTCCCCCTTCCCCATCCCTAATACATTGGGACACTCCAGGGCTATGGGGCAGGCAGGTGGAGGTCATTAAGTCGGGTGGGTAGACCAGGATGGGGGTGGAGGGATACACTAAGTCCGTGGAACAGGAAGGCAGGGTCTATCTCTGCAGAGAGGAGGGGTGCACCAGAGCAGAGAGACAGTGCGTGGTGGGCCCACTTGAGTGCTTTGTTGGTCAGTGAGTCCTGTCCTGCAAATTCCTCCAACAGGCCTGCCAGGGGCTGCCCTTTGTGTTGTAGCGTGTCTCTTCCCCAAACAGGTATGCCCACCATTCCACTGTCCCAGGACAATGACACCCATCTGCCTGCCCCATGGCCGTAGTGACCCGAACAGTGTCTGCCCCACACTGGTGACTGTTCTGCCCTCTCCAGTCTGCAGATCACTTCATGGACTAGAAAAAAAGCCAGTAGTCTGAAGGCAGCCCCTGGGTTGAAGTTCCCCGCTTGACTGGGGGTAGCACCATCATAGCATTAGTCTGCGTGCAGATGCAATGTACTTTTTCTGATGTTAGAAGCCAACTTAGTTTTG
This sequence comes from Sphenodon punctatus, assembly GCA_003113815.1. NCBI lineage: Eukaryota > Metazoa > Chordata > Lepidosauria > Sphenodontia > Sphenodontidae > Sphenodon > Sphenodon punctatus. The sequence goes on from QEPC01000407.1 coordinate 417,812, forward strand.
TCAAGGTTGGCTGGATAAAAAGGAAAGGAAAGTCAAGGACCCAAATTTACAACTGTTGTCTATTGATGTCTCTCTGTTGACCGCAATGGGACTACACCAGAAAAGGATCTGACCTCCAGATTACTTTCCTCTTCAACCAGGAAATTTGGAGAAACCAGAAGGCACAACAAGCTCCTCTTTCTCAGCTATAAAGATATGAAGAAGGTAGCAAGAGTAGCACCATCTTTCCATTCGTACTTTTTCTTCAGCCAGCTGATGGCGGTGGTAAAGCTAAGCAGAAAGTGGTGGCAGTGGGAGTAGTGGAATATATTGTACACAAGACCACGATTCTTGGAATGCTGAAAATATTTTGACTAATCTAAAAAAGAAAATGACTTGTAATGACCTGGAGAGGTCAGGGACCTGGTGTGAAATACCAAAGACAATTGGGATTCAATAAAACTTCTGAAACATCAGAGCTAGAAATGCAGGCTATACCAGGGATAGATTCTGGTGCACTTCTGAAGCCTCAACAACTGGGTCTAGGCCCTGCTGCTGCATTCCAGTCACCACCCCACCTCTTTTGCCACCAACCTTCTCTGTTGACACTACCTCTTCCTCTAGCAGATTGTCACCACTACCATGTCATGTAGGGTTGCCATCTATGCAAATTTGTAAGGAACACCTATGAAAAATACATGTTGCAGGCCCTGTTGTAGGACAGTGGAATGGAGGGTACACCTGTTTGGGGAAGAGAGACACTACAACACAAAGACCCTGCAACATGCATTTTTCATAAGTGTTCCTTAAAAATGTGCAACCCTGATGTCACCTCCCCTCATCCCTAGCACCCAGACAAACAGGGAGAAAGGAGTGGGGGAGGAAGGGGAGGATTTGCTACCCTTGGGTACTCCAAGCATGTGAGCACCCCCTGTGGGTACTCACACAAATATGCAGGTACCCAATGGGATCCCAAATGGATGTTGGCATGTCTGGGAGGGAACTACCCATCTCCGCTCCAGTCTTGCTTTCTAAACCATTGATCATGTTTGTTGCTCTCCTCTGAATCTTATCCAGATTGTCTACATCCTTTTGCAAATGTGGTACCCCAAACGGGTCGTGCTACTTCAGCTGAGTTCTCACCAGTTATGTCATAGCAGTTGTCAATGTTTTAGATAATGCATGTGTTCTATACAAGAACTTTTGAAGTGTGACTTGAGAATCTGAGTAAGACAGAGCATTGCAAGCTGGACACCTATTAATTATTATTATTATTATTATTATTAGCATTAGCATTAGCATTAGCATTTATATAGTGCCAGCAATGTACCTGGTGCTTTACAGAAAATAAGATTTATTACATATATATATGCCGCCCCCTATAAGCATCTTGGAGCGACTAACAACATTTTAAAATACATTATAAAATAAAATACTTTAAAAACAACACTAATAACCCCAAAGTTAAAATAACCCAATACCAAAACCCCTCCCTAGCCCAGCCCACCCAGCCCATCTCCCTTGATAAAGGCCCGGCGGAACAGCCAGGTCTTACACTGTCTACGGAAAGAGGGGAGGTCAGCAGCCAGGCGGACCTCCAATGGGAGGGAGTTCTACAGCCGTGGTGCAGCCACATAGAATGCTCTCCTCATGGTCGACACTTGGGAAACCCGGGGGATCTCAAGGAGGATGCCTCTGGCTGATCACAGAGGGCGATCCAGGATCCAGAGGGTGAGGCGGTCCTAAAGGTAGGTGGGGCCCAGGCTATTTAGGGCTTTAAAGGTCAACACCAACACCTTGAATTGGGCCTGGAAGACTATCAGATTCAGCAGCTAGTGCAGAGAGCAGAGCACTGGAGTAATGTGCTCGCATCGGCCCGTCCCCTTCAGGAGACAGGCCACCGCATTCTGCACCACCTGAAGTCTCCAGACCAGCAACAGGGGTAGCCCCACATAGAACATTACAGTAGTCTAATCTCAAGGTAATAAAAGCATGGATTATTGTGGCCAGGTCCAAGTCCAAGACATACGGCCTAAGCCAAAGTACTAGATGTAACTGGCAGAATGCACTCTTTGTCACAGCTGCCACCTGGACATCCAGGCAAAGCTGCAGATCCAGGAGCACCCCCAGACTACAGACCTGAGATACCAGGGAAGGGCAGACCCCATCAATGATGGGGGCCATCGGTCCCTTGGCTTCCCCCACAACCATCACCTCCATCTGATCAGGATTTAACTTCAAGCATCTCGCCCTCATTGAATCCCCCACAGCTGACACACACTGGGGTAAACACCGAGACTGCCGGACCTGGGTCTGATGAAAACGAGAGATATAGCTGGGTGTCATCAGCATATTGATGACACCTTACACCAAACTCTCTGACAACCTCCCCCAAAGGCTACATATACAGTATACACACTGAACAGGACTGAGGATAAGATGGAACCCTGAGGGACTCCACACATGAGGCCACGGGGAAAAAATGAATAATCACCCAGCACCACACGTTGGGTTCTCCCAGCCAGGAAAGAGCGGAACTATTCAAGAACAGTCCCGCTGATCCATACCCAGTCCTGCAGCCAAATCACCAACAACTCATGATCAATGGTATCAAGTGCAGCCAAAAGTTCTAACAAAATCAGCAGGGTCGAATGACCCTGGTCAAACTCTCGGGAGAGGTCGTCGATCAAGACCAAAAGTGCAGTCTCTGTGCCATAACCTGGACGAAAGCCAGACTGCGAGGGATCAATAAAGTTGACCCAGTCCAGATGCTCCTGAAACTGTTGAGCCACCACCCATTCAATAACTTTCCCTAAAAAGGTACGGTTAGAGACCGGCTGATAGCTGACCAGGACATCAGCGTCCAATTATGGCTTTTTGAGCAGGGGCTGCACCACTCCTGTAGACCTACAGGGGAGCCAGAGATGTCTAAACATTTCTCCTGGGGAAGGAAAAGTTGTGAATGTATTGTCAGCAGCAAAAAACACACTCTCTGGATGGAGACTCAGGGTCTACACAGTGTAAATTATTTACTGTCACTAGAGTTCAGGAATCCAGCAAGTAGAACAAAGTAGAATAAAAATGAAGAGTCAAGTCAATGGTTAGCTGTGATTAATTTCATGAATTCACTCCTATCAATTTCTGGTTTTTGGGTCATGTTTGTGAAATTCTCGTGCAAACTTCACATGGAGGTTTGGGCATATACCCTTTCCAATTATCTGCCAGTAGCAGTTAGCTTAGATGTCACTAACTAAAGAAAGTCAGGACAGCCAGGTCGATAAGGTGATGGACTTGAGAAACGAAGGTTCAAATTCAATCTTAGTCATGAATTCACTGGGTGACTTTTAGCAAGCCAGTCACTTTCAGTTTCAGTTTCCATTGTTAAGATGGGAATAATAATGATCTTCCTCGCAGTGCTTATGTGAGGGTGAACTAGATAAGGACTGTAGAGTATTAAAGACATTAAAAGCACTATAGAAATGATGAACAACAACAAACTGGGATGGGGAGCTGTCAGTTCTGAGCAATTCCTGGGGAAAGCTGCTGTCAACTTTATGAGGCATAGGTATGCAGAAAGGGGCAGGACGGAGCTCCACGTCTATCTGCCTCGTAATGTTGTCAATGGATCTGGCCAAGCAGTCAATTGCCCAGGGCTGCCACCTGGACAGGATTGATTCCCTACCCAAGACTGGGTAACCCTGTAATAAAGAAAACTCAGATAAGTGTAGTAAAGCTGTTGGTGGTACCCTAAAGACACAGCGGGGGGCGGGGGGGAAGAGTCTGGTTTGACTTTGTGTTCTAATTCACTTGTTTTGTTTGTGTGACAGGTCAAATTTTGACTAGTTTGATATTGTTTTTTCTGCCAATTAATCAAAATACACAGATTAGTTGAGGCAAAATTAATCAGACTGCTGAAAATCCAACTTGGACTTCAAAGTGAGTAACTTAAGTGACGTCCTTTAGCTACTTCTCTGAAGGTCATAGTTTCGAAGTCCCATTTCTTCTTGCACTGAATTGCTGTCTCCAATCCATGCAGATGTAAATGAATTTATGATTCTTTGGGTTGTGGAAGTCAAAAGGTGTTGTACATGGTGGTGACCACATAACCCCCTCATGTGCCCCAAAAGCTGATGCTTTTTAATCATACCAGCCTGATTGGCCACACAGTTTGGAATGGACTTTGTTTTAGCTCAGCTAAGAACACCAGTAAAGATGACACTCCCTTAACACAGGGTATTTTCAGACGTTATGAGATCACGCTCAACCACACACAATCCCCTGTGGTAGGGAATGGTCCCATAATGTCTGTTTGATCCCCGCCAGATGTTCACCACAGTGAACCCCTGGCAAGGATCAAAATAACCACGCTTTCGAGGATGCTCCAGGGACCATCTCCAAAAGCGTGGTCAAAGTGATTCCCGCCGGTGGTGAACACCCAGTGGCAGGGCCGACCCAAGGGTTTCAGGGGCTATGTGCCAAGCCTTGCTGCGGGGCCCCAAAGGCCGGCCGGCACGCGCTAAAATTGGGGGGGGGGGAAGGGAGGATTTTATGGGGATGAGGGGCAGCTGGTTACTTATCTGCAACTTGACTGTGTCAGCTCAGCTCCGCAGCGTATAACTGGCCAGGGATTCCCAGGACGTTTACGCCCCCCCATGAGGACTGACTCGGAGACGCCCGGTGGGGAAAAAAATAAAACCCGGCGGCGTCTGTCAGTCTCTAGCCCGTGGTGGCACGGGGCCCCTCCCCCCCGTGGGGCCATGTGCCTGGGCACTGGTGGCACATGCCTCGGGCCAGCCTTGCCCGGTGGGAATCACTTTTTGACCCCAACAGACGTGACGTTACCACATTCAACCACGGTGGGATTCATCGTGGTTGAGCGTGGTCATGTCTCGTCTGGCCCCTGACCACAGCCCGGAATCGGTGACCATGCTCGCTGCCAATTCCGGGCCATGGTTATTACCCTGGGGGCGGGGTGGCGCCGTGGCCACATTGGCCTCAGCGCCTGCCTGTCTCCTGGAGGGTGGGCGGCCTCGGAAGCATGGGCGGGTGGGGCTGTGCAGCCGCACATTGTGCTGTGCAGCCCCTCCCCCTCCCCAATTCCCTGGCAGGGTCTGTCAGCTCGTCTGTTGACGGGCCATTCTGATTCCGCCGGGGAATCATTTGGGTGATTCCGTGACGGGGCCAATAGGGCCACCGTCACGTCTGAAATCACCCACAGTTAGTCACAGATTGGTTCTGTACCTCCACAGGATTGAAGCCTTATGATCTTCCATCAAGAGTGTTCTCTCCATAGAAAGGTACTTAAACTGGAAGAGCACAATAAACTACAATAAAATCTACAGGATTCAAAACTGGAAGAGCACAATAAACTACAATAAAATCTACAGGATTCAAGAATACGTTCTGGATGCTTCTGTGAAATTCCAAAGGGGAACATTCCTCCGTTTGAATGAGAGATGCTACTAGGTAAAAGTGGTGTCCACTGCTCTTTTAGATTTTATTGCCATATCTGAACACAGGATAATTGTAAAGGGTCTTCACCAGTGTTATCACAAGTCTCAACTTGACTGATCAATAAAACAAACAACTGTTGCCAGTCCTCTCCAAAGTGTTATTTAGACTTTGTACATGGTAGAAATGTGAGTGAGAATGTTGACTTCAGCTGGAAAGGATCAGCTGGAGAAAACTTTCATGAAATGACAAGACCAAACTGAAGTTTTCAAATCACATATTATCTCTACCACAAAAAAAGAGCTAATTTAGGGCTAGAATGTACCTTGCACATTTACTCCATGGCCCTTTTTACATGGACCTCAGTGGGGGAGGTGGGGAGAGTCAGTGTTGCAGTCTGTTCAGATTTCTGGGTGATCATGCGTGGGTGTCTCCCGTATAAAAAGGGCTCATGGACCTTGGAGTAAAGGAGACTGAGTGAGACTCTCCTTACACTCTAATTAGAACACCTATATATGGGATATCTGGACCTTAGATGCAGGCATGGAGTGTTAGGAGAATGCTGTGAGACTGTTCATTCCACTTCTGGATCAGCTATGGATGGAGGGGTGGAGAAAAGACAGAACCGTCTTTATCTTCGCTTCCTTAGAGAGCTGGCCAGAGCAGGAGGAGTCTAAGTTGACTTTGCTTCTGGTACAGTCACTGGCTGTCTGTTGTGGTCTATTGATAATGGGGGCCTACCAGTAATGGTAATTTCAGCTTCAGTTTGTTCAGACCTTTGTAGCCTTCAAATTGCTGCTGAATACCTTGCATGGTTATCTATCCACACTCTGGGATAGATGCCTGCCTATCAGCCTGCTGCCCTCCATTAGGCCAAAGCCTACGATCTTGAGCCAAGCGGACTTCCCTTCATCTGGTAGATATGGCCAGGTGGTTCCAGTTTTCTTTTCACCGTTACCTTGATGATTGTTCTTTCCATTCCATCTATCTTTCCCATTCCTGATATAGTCTTTTCTAGGATAGACTAACAATAAAAAATTGATGCTGAGGTGAGGAGGAAGCCTGGGAGGAATTTTGCCTCAGGTGGTTGGATGTCTGAGGTAGTGGCCTTAAGGACTAATCATATGGATGGATCCTAAAACCTTTTCCCTACAGGCTGCAAATGATAAAGCAAAACTCTTCAAGTTTTGCCTAAAGGCATATTCTTGAATAAATAAATAAGCTTTCTGGGCACCAAACTGCTAACTGCTCCAAGGGATCATCAGGAGCAGGTGGTAGTACTTAGTTAGAAATAGAGATTGTGGTTCCTCATTCCCCCCCCCCCCTTCAAACAGTGAAAAAGTACTTGGAGCAGGGGTTTGACTTCAATGAGGATAAAACTGTGTGTGAAAATGGTCTCACCTGAACCATTTGCCATCAGTGAGCTTTTGGATCTCAGAGGAGCCCTTTCTCTGCAGGTTGCAAAGGATGAAGGGAAACTCTTTAAGGATTACTCACTCCTCAGACCTCTTGATGTCTGAGCCTGCAAAAATCTGATCTGCGACCAGTGGAAAAGTGGCAAAAGATTTTCCTGGCAGCTCCAGTGCTGTCTTCACTGCAGCCTGTAATTGCCCTGTAATGAGTATCCTACTATCAGCTACATTTACAGAGATCATTTTTTCACCCTTTTAAAAAGAAGAAAAAACACTAGCAGCTCACTTGTTAATTAGCAATTGTTCAGACTGCTTTGAAATTGGAGACCGCACTGCCAGAAATCTGTTTTGTCTTAAAGAAATAAGTATCTCCACCAGTACTTAATTCATAAAAAAAAACAAAAAAAAAACCTGCCCCAGACGTCCTACCCCATGACCTTGGAAATATAAGGAGTAGTCAAGAGGGGCTGGTGAAGCTACCCTGCCAGGCCTCATCATTCCACCACCTCTTTTTCTATCTCTTGTTTGCCATCCTTTTTTCAGAGCTGAATTCAGTTTGATGGGGACTGGCGCTGCCTCCATTGCCGATCAACTTTTTTGTGGCAAGACCCTCCCACTACCAAACAGATGATGGGTGGCAATAGCAATACCTTCCCTGTCCATCCACAGTAGCCCCAACCCTATCAAGTGAGAAACTGGGGCTGGGGCATCTGGCTGTAGGTGGGGTCTTAAAGAGTTTCATCACTGACAAAGAGATGCTGGGGCTGAACCCTATCTTGAAAAGAGGAGTCATGGCTGAACCCTGGCAAGCCTTGGCACAATTAAACCCTGGTCTCCACATAGGGTGTTTTTAAATGAGACGCCCCCACGCATGGTCATTCATCGTTTAGTTTAGTTTATTGAATCAGCAATAAATGCTATATCAAAACAGTTAAAACCAATACACGCAAAATCAAAACAATACAATTTACAAAATACATCAACAAACCTAACAAATCTATATAAGTAGGAAGCAAAGGGAAATTGCAGACTCAGAAGGTGCTTAAAATCACTATTAACTAGATACTAAGAGTAAGCTTCCTGGCCTTCTCTACCAAGACGAGGAACTTCTGCAGATTCTCTCTGCTCTAGGCATTGATAGCCTCCTGCCTTTCACTTCCTCCATTTTGATAAGATCAGAACGAAACAGGGTATACAGTCTCTTCAACCTCACATCCTGCATTTGCTCTAGATACGTTTCCAACTTAATAGAGGTCTAAAGCCGCGCAATCACAACTCTCGCAAGGCGATCTAAATCGGGAGCTTGAGCCCAATCCTTAATTTTCCTTTTTAAGTCGGAACACGTTAGCCTAATATCTGGGAGGGGGTTTCCCTCTGCTGCTATACTTATTTGGGTAGCAAGTGTTTTAATACACTTCAACCAAGTATAGCAGATGGAGCCCTCATGCTCCCTCTCTTCCAGGTAGCACCCCTTCAGCAGCTGAGCAGGATTGCCCACTGCTAGCTTCCTCCAGAACATTAAAGCTCTAGTGATTGCTTGTGGATATACTGTATAAACTCCTATTTCAGCCCTCAGCATTGGCAAGGGAGTTGCCCCCCTAGGGGCTCTCAAAAGAGCACGCAGAAAGAAATGTTGGGGTAACTCCAAGTTCTCTTTGTATCCCGGAATACTTACGTCAATTCCATATAGCAGGGAAGGGATGACTTTTAGCTGAAAGACATCAAGGATTTGGCTAACTGGAGACACCCCTGTAGCATAGGTGAGTCTCAGGATTCCTCCCACCGCCTGTCGGGCTTTTGTTATTAGAGCATCATTATTTGCCTTACAGGACTTAGATGACGCAAAAATCACCCCCAAGTAGGTATATTTAGTAGTATATGCGAGCTCCTGGTCTCCCAGTCTCAATTTACATTTGGGACATTCAGTTCCATAACATATAACCTTAGATTTCTTACTATTAATAGTCAGCAGATTGGCAGCCCTGTTTAGATATTGTCAAGACAAACATTTTGCAGCCCCAATTGGGTCTGGGAGAGGAGTATGATGTCATCAGCATACATCAAGATTGAGATTGCCCTGCCCTGTATACATGGAGGGGCAGGGTTTACCCAGGACATCACCGGGACCAAATCGTCAATGTACAGGTTAAAGAGGAGAGGGGCAAGAAGGCAACCCTGCCTCACTCCTTGAAGGAGGGGGAAGGCTCTTGTAACCCTGCCTCTGTTATCCATCCGCACGACTGCCTCTGTTCCCTCATGCACCTTGATTATGAGGTGCAGGAGATCTGTCGGGATTCCCATCTTTCTAAGTTTTACTCACAGCAATTCCCTACTAATGGAGTCAAATGCCTTTGCAAAGTCTATAAAGGCAAGATAGAGCCGACCTTGCCTTACATTTGCATATTTATCAATCAGATGGTTAAGTATAAATACATTGTGGAGGGTTGACTTGTTTTTCCAGAAGCCCGCCTGTTCCTCATGTAACCTCTGCTTACTTATGACCCATTGTTCTAGTGTTGTCAGGAGCATCCTAGCATACAATTTTTCCATGATTGGAAGGCGGCTAATTGGCCTATATGAGGTGGGATCCCTTGGGTTCCCTGCCTTAAAAAATGGGAACAATGACTGCCCTTGCCCAAGACTGCGGGACCTGCTTGGAGCAGTTGATCTGCATGAAGAGATTCGCTAACACTGAGGCCCATCAAGCTGCAAAATTCTTATACAGCTCTGGAGGAAGTCCATCAAACCCCGCAGCTTTTGCATATGGAGTTTGTCAACAGCCATCAGAACATCCCCTTCAGTAACCAGGAAAGAAAAAGGGGTACTGCCTTCCCCTTGTTCTAATTCCTCCTCACATTCACCCAACTGCACCCTAGTGACTTCTTTCCTTTGGAAAATCTTTGTAAAATACTCAATCCAGGTGTCTTCCTCTATACAGAACTCCATAGGGGCTTGCCTGGGATTGCACCAGCTGTTAATCAGTTGCCAGAACCCAGCTGAATCATTCAGCTTTGCCGCTACTAGCAGTTCCGCCCACACTTGATTTGCCCTTTGTCTTTTCTTACTTCTCAAAAGCATAATACCTCCAATTTGTCTCTAAGCGGTCTTTACTCCACACTCTCCTCGCTCTACCCAATGCCCTTTTTGTCATCCTACAGTCTTTATCATACCAAACTAGGCATTTGACCACACTGCCCCCTTTTCTGGGTGCTGCTCTTAATAAAATACGAGGTAAGGCAGCTCAGTAGGCTTGTTAGAATATCATATACTGCCGTAAAACCATGAGTATTAAGGAGCTTCGCCCTAAACTCCAGCCCTTCCTGAGAGAACAGTAAATGTGCAACCGCCAGCTGAACTTCCATATTCCATCTGGTAATTATTCTACCAGACGGGGGATATTTCTCTCCCTCCAATTTGCGAGTCACGCCCACTGGCCTCATTGCTAAGGCAACTGGGAAATGACTCCCTTCTGGTCTCTCAATAACCCACAGGTCTCGGACTGCCGGGAAGCAGGTGTGGTGGACGCACACTTAATCCACCACACTCACTCCCATAATGGTATCATATGTAAATTCTCCCTGGGAATCAGAATCTGTATGGTCATTTAATATTATAAATCCCTGCTTTGCCAGGAGATCAAGGAATCATCTTCCATGAATATTCATGGATCCATCCTTAGATCTTTTAGGCGGGAGCATGAGGAGCAATCACTGGGCAGATTTCAGGGTATAATAATCTGCACCTGCCACTCTGGCATTAAAATCTCCAAGAACTAATATAGTACTACAGGCTGAATTGCTTGCCAACGTGTCAAGCAGGGTATCCAATTGCTCCCAAACTTCTGCCCTATAGTATGGTGAGCCTTCTGGGGGGATATAGATATTAATCAGAATATAATTACTCAGCCTACAAGACTTTAATTCCAAAACAAGACAACTGTCAATTCCGGAATGGAGTTGCGAGACTTCCACTTGTGCTCTGAGGGAGACTAAAGTAAGCACTCCTCCTGATGGGCACCCTCTGCCTGTTCTAGAAACACCTGATACAGCATAACTTAAATACCCCTCTATGGTGAGAGCAGAGGATTCCTTCCCCAGAAGCCATGTTTCCTGTAAACAGACCGCTTGGAAGTCTCCAATGAATTCTCTCCACCCTTTATCAGCTAATTTCGACTTCAGACCCTCTATATTCCACGACAAGCAATTTAAGGCTTCCAGGGATAATTGTCAAGGGCGCAAATTAATTTTTAAGGGTCGATCTTTAGATACAGTGCTGTCCCCAGGCTCAAAATAATCTCTCTCTGACTGGGTACTTTTATCTACTTCAGATAAAAACACTGGAGGTCTATGGACTACTAACATCCTCCAGACCCTCCTCAATATTCTGCAGCTGCAGGGGCTCATGTAGTTCCAAGTTCCCACCTCCATATGGGATACCATTTAAGTCCATAAATTCAGGAGAACCTGTGACATTCAGGATTTTCCATCCTGAAAAATGTTCCACCTCCTCCCGAGTCCTACATTTATAGGTTCCTACGGGACCAGGGTTACCGCCACTCCTGAACATGATGTTCCTGGCCAGTGTATTTTCAAACCTTTGGAGAAATATTCCTGTCCTCCTTAACTTGGTCCTATGCGCCCATAACCTATCCTGCCATTTAGTTGTTGAAAGCATTACTTCCCATCTACCAAATCGTCCTCTATCAATCAGGGAATTAGCTGCTATAATATCAGTTTCGGGCATAGCTATGCCCATCTGCATTTGAAAGAAGGCGGCTAATGCTTGAGGGTCTAACACCCCATGGGAAAGAAATCTATACCTCCTCTTTTTATTTAGGTGGAGCCCATCTCTGCTTGGTATCCTGCGGCCATATTTTTGGTGAAAGCAACTTCACAGTTTGTTTCAGAATTACAGAGCTACTAGTACTTGGGGTGGGAGGTACAGAGTCCAAACATTCAGTTATCCCCAGAGCTTGTCCTAAAGAGTCCCTCTTTGAGGGCTCCGATCTATTCTTAGTATTTTCCACAGGCTTTAACGTCTGTGTTGTCCTTTGTGCCTTGTAGATGGCGCTTTTAACTAACTTTTTATCTGGCTCTTCCATTTGGGTACTTACATCTTTTTTGTATACAAAATCCCCTCCCCCCCCCCGAGTAGATTTTACTTGTCCAGTTGTTGAACTCCAACCATAAGCCCCCTAATAGAACCTTCATAGTGAACAACAGCTCATTAGATTGGAGTATCTTCTCTTCCATCTCCTTAAACTTTGTGTCCAAATCTAGTTCAATCCTAACATCTAAGTCCTCTAGCTTGTGATAAATGCAAGCCAGGTATTGTTCTATATAAGGGGGGACCTCAAAAGAGTTTGCAGATGATGTGTCCTGCATTGGAGGGGACCTTTGTCCAATAGGGCTATCTGCAACTGCAGCTACAGATATACCCTGCCACACGTTTCATCCTGCTGGAGGGAAGAAGGAAGTCAGCTTAGGCTGAGTAAAGGTGGGGGTTTTGAATACCAGCTTCAGCTGTTCAGCTTGCTTAATTTCTTCCGCTAAAGACATTGGCGGTACTAACACTCGTGATCTAAGTTCCACGGATCCGTGCCACAGCTTATAACTCCAGAAAGGACCTAGGTAGTCCTCACAGTATAGGAGCACCTCACTACTTGCCAAAACTGTAATATTGAGCTAGGCAGTTCTCCCCAGAAATAGCACAAGTACAATATATCAAAGGTACACAAAGAGAACCTACTGGATTGCATTATCTAACACTAGGGATGGGCAAACGCGGTTCGGAAGTTTGGAGTTCAGACCGAACTCAAATAGTTCAGTCAACCAAACTGAACGTGTGAACCGAACTCGAATTCAAACGTTCAGTTCGGATGCGTTCGGTGAGTTCGGAATTGAATTCCCATTGATTTCAATGGAAAACACATTATCAGCTGTACCCTTTTTGTTTTTATGCTGTGTGGCTGAAGATTGGGGTGCCTATACCTCCAGTAGAAAGCATTAAGTGTACCAAATTTCAAAATGATTGGATAAAGGAATCCGATTTTAGAAGCAGTTGAATTATTGTATTTTGCAATATTCTACATATACATTCTTAGCTGTAANTGTACCTTGCACATTTACTCCATGGCCCTTTTTACATGGACCTCAGTGGGGGAGGTGGGGAGAGTCAGTGTTGCAGTCTGTTCAGATTTCTGGGTGATCATGCGTGGGTGTCTCCCGTATAAAAAGGGCTCATGGACCTTGGAGTAAAGGAGACTGAGTGAGACTCTCCTTACACTCTAATTAGAACACCTATATATGGGATACCTGGACCTTAGATGCAGGCATGGAGTGTTAGGAGAATGCTGTGAGACTGTTCATTCCACTTCTGGATCAGCTATGGATGGAGGGGTGGAGAAAAGACAGAACCGTCTTTATCTTCGCTTCCTTAGAGAGCTGGCCAGAGCAGGAGGAGTCTAAGTTGACTTTGCTTCTGGTACAGTCACTGGCTGTCTGTTGTGGTCTATTGATAATGGGGGCCTACCAGTAATGGTAATTTCAGCTTCAGTTTGTTCAGACCTTTGTAGCCTTCAAATTGCTGCTGAATACCTTGCGTGGTTATCTATCCACACTCTGGGATAGATGCCTGCCTATCAGCCTGCTGCCCTCCATTAGGCCAAAGCCTACGATCTTGAGCCAAGCGGACTTCCCTTCATCTGGTAGATATGGCCAGGTGGTTCCAGTTTTCTTTTCACCGTTACCTTGATGATTGTTCTTTCCATTCCATCTATCTTTCCCATTCCTGATATAGTCTTTTCTAGGATAGACTAACAATAAAAAATTGATGCTGAGGTGAGGAGGAAGCCTGGGAGGAATTTTGCCTCAGGTGGTTGGATGTCTGAGGTAGTGGCCTTAAGGACTAATCATATGGATGGATCCTAAAACCTTTTCCCTACAGGCTTCAAATGATAAAGCAAAACTCTTCAAGCTTTGCCTAAAGGCATATTCTTGAATAAATAAATAAGCTTTCTGGGCACCAAACTGCTAACTGCTCCAAGGGATCATCAGGAGCAGGTGGTAGTACTTAGTTAGAAATAGAGATTGTGGTTCCTCATTCCCCCCCCCCCCTTCAAACAGTGAAAAAGTACTTGGAGCAGGGGTTTGACTTCAATGAGGATAAAACTGTGTGTGAAAATGGTCTCACCTGAACCATTTGCCATCAGTGAGCTTTTGGATCTCAGAGGAGCCCTTTCTCTGCAGGTTGCAAAGGATGAAGGGAAACTCTTTAAGGATTACTCACTCCTCAGACCTCTTGATGTCTGAGCCTGCAAAAATCTGATCTGCGACCAGTGGAAAAGTGGCAAAAGATTTTCCTGGCAGCTCCAGTGCTGTCTTCACTGCAGCCTGTAATTGCCCTGTAATGAGTATCCTACTATCAGCTACATTTACAGAGATCATTTTTTCACCCTTTTAAAAAGAAGAAAAAACACTAGCAGCTCACTTGTTAATTAGCAATTGTTCAGACTGCTTTGAAATTGGAGACCGCACTGCCAGAAATCTGTTTTGTCTTAAAGAAATAAGTATCTCCACCAGTACTTAATTCATAAAAAAAAACAAAAAAAAAACCTGCCCCAGACATCCTACCCCATGACCTTGGAAATATAAGGAGTAGTCAAGAGGGGCTGGTGAAGCTACCCTGCCAGGCCTCATCATTCCACCACCTCTTTTTCTATCTCTTGTTTGCCATCCTTTTTTCAGAGCTGAATTCAGTTTGATGGGGACTGGCGCTGCCTCCATTGCCGATCAACTTTTTTGTGGCAAGACCCTCCCACTACCAAACAGATGATGGGTGGCAATAGCAATACCTTCCCTGTCCATCCACAGTAGCCCCAACCCTATCAAGTGAGAAACTGGGGCTGGGGCATCTGGCTGTAGGTGGGGTCTTAAAGAGTTTCATCACTGACAAAGAGATGCTGGGGCTGAACCCTATCTTGAAAAGAGGAGTCATGGCTGAACCCTGGCAAGCCTTGGCACAATTAAACCCTGGTCTCCACATAGGGTGTTTTTAAATGAGACGCCCCCACGCATGGTCATTCATCGTTTAGTTTAGTTTATTGAATCAGCAATAAATGCTATATCAAAACAGTTAAAACCAATACACGCAAAATCAAAACAATACAATTTACAAAATACATCAACAAACCTAACAAATCTATATAAGTAGGAAGCAAAAGGGAAATTGCAGACTCAGAAGGTGCTTAAAATCACTATTAACTAGATACTAAGAGTAAGCTTCCTGGCCTTCTCTACCAAGACGAGGAACTTCTGCAGATTCTCTCTGCTCTAGGCATTGATAGCCTCCTGCCTTTCACTTCCTCCATTTTGATAAGATCAGAACAAAACAGGGTATACAGTCTCTTCAACCTCACATCCTGCATTTGCTCTAGATACGTTTCCAACTTAATAGAGGTCTAAAGCCGCGCAATCACAACTCTCGCAAGGCGATCTAAATCGGGAGCTTGAGCCCAATCCTTAATTTTCCTTTTTAAGTCGGAACACGTTAGCCTAATATCTGGGAGGGGGTTTCCCTCTGCTGCTATACTTATTTGGGTAGCAAGTGTTTTAATACACTTCAACCAAGTATAGCAGATGGAGCCCTCATGCTCCCTCTCGTCCAGGTAGCACCCCTTCAGCAGCTGAGCAGGATTGCCCACTGCTAGCTTCCTCCAGAACATTAAAGCTCTAGTGATTGCTTGTGGATATACTGTATAAACTCCTATTTCAGCCCTCAGCATTGGCAAGGGAGTTGCCCCCCTAGGGGCTCTCAAAAGAACACGCTGAAAGAAATGTTGGGGTAACTCCAAGTTCTCTTTGTATCCCGGAATACTTACCTCAATTCCATATAGCAGGGAAGGGATGACTTTTAGCTGAAAGACATCAAGGATTTGGCTAACTGGAGACACCCCTGTAGCATAGGTGAGTCTCAGGATTCCTCACACCGCCTGTCGGGCTTTTGTTATTAGAGCATCATTATTTGCCTTACAGGACTTAGATGATGCAAAAATCACCCCCAAGTAGGTATATTTAGTAGTATATGCGAGCTCCTGGTCTCCCAGTCTCAATTTACATTTGGGACATTCAGTTCCATAACATAGAACCTTAGATTTCTTACTATTAATAGTCAGCAGATTGGCAGCCCTGTTTAGATATTGTCAAGACAAACGTTTTGCAGCCCCAATTGGGTCTGGGAGAGGAGTATGATGTCATCAGCATACATCAAGATTGAGATTTCCCTGCCCTGTATACATGGAGGGTCAGGGTTTACCCAGGACATGACCGGGACCAAATCGTCAATGTACAGGTTAAAGAGGAGAGGGGCAAGAAGGCAACCCTGCCTCACTCCTTGAAGAAGGGGGAAGGCTCTTGTAACCCTGCCTCTGTTATCCATCCGCACGACTGCCTCTGTTCCCTCATGCACCTTGATTATGAGGTCCAGGAGATCTGTCGGGATTCCCATCTTTCTAAGTTTTACCCACAGCAATTCCCTACTAATGGAGTCAAATGCCTTGGCAAAGTCTATAAAGGCAAGATAGAGCCGACCTTGCCTTACATTTGCATATTTATCAATCAGATGGTTAAGTATAAATACATTGTGGAGGGTTGACTTGTTTTTCCAGAAGCCCGCCTGTTCCTCATGTAACCTCTGCTTACTTATGACCCATTGTTCTAGTGTTGTCAGGAGCACCCTAGCATACAATTTTTCCATGATTGGAAGGCGGCTAATTGGCCTATATGAGGTGGGATCCCTTGGGTTCCCTGCCTTAAAAAATGGGAACAATGACTGCCCTTGCCCAAGACTGCGGGACCTGCTTGGAGCAGTTGATCTGCATGAAGAGATTCGCTAATACTGGGGCCCACCAAGCTGCAAAATTCTTATACAGCTCTGGAGGAAGTCCATCAAACCCCGCAGCTTTTGCATATGGAGTTTGTCGACTGCCATCAGAACATCCCCTTCAGTAACCAGGAAAGAAAAAGGGGTACTGCCTTCCCCTTGTTCTAATTCCTCCTCACATTCACCCAACTGCACCCTAGTGACTTCTTTCCTTTGGAAAATCTTTGTAAAATACTCAACCCANTAAGCATATGGATGGACATAATATGCACAAGTTCCATGAACATTGGATTCAAGATAAAGAAGTTGTAGCCATGAATGTGTATAGAGCTTTTCTTAAAATCACAACATTCAATTGCTTCTGAAATCGGTTCTCTTTATCTAATCATTTCGAATTTTGGTACACACAGTGCCTTCTATTCGAGGTACAATCTCCCCAAATTTTATTAAATTCAAATAAAAAACGCAAATGTTATAGTGGGAAATACATTTTTCAGTTTTTTCCCTTTATTTCAAAAACCAGATGTCATTTTTAGTTCCTGATTGCACCAAACTAGATACCAAACTGAATATGAATCTGAGTTCAAAGTTCAATCCGAAACACCAAACGGCCAAACATCCGAACCTGGTTCTGTTTGCACATCCCTATCTAACACCCCTCAGTCTTGTCTTTAAGATCTAGTCTCAGCCCAATCGGCTCACACATTTCAGAGTAAGACCTTCAGTACAGAATTAACAAAAAATGGGGAGTCCAGAGGGCAGAGCTTCAGGCAGGCTATTCAGCACACTCCTAGGACAGGTACCATCAATAAGTCCTAGGTTCCAGCAGTGCTGATACCTTGTCCTAGATAATTCACTCCGCTCCTCTGCTCCTCTTTAAGGGATATATATTAAGTAATAAGTGCACACACCTCATTTTGGCTCCTTCAAACAGCTTTCCTGTATCCAAACCCTCGAACACAACACTCCAAAATTTCTGGAATAGTATCTTCGCAAAGGTTAGGATGCACTAAACACTTTTATAGATAGTATCACCAGGAGAGCGTCCCAACCTATATATCCTCCCCTATTATCAAGACTAGTGGTTTCTTCAAGGGCACTATAACTTCACCAATGCCCTTACTACTCCAGCAACTATGAAAGGAAAAAGGGGGGGCTACGGCTCTCAGGGCTGCCTCAAGGGAGACACAAGGGTGCTGCCCTTTGGCTCTTGCCCTTAGGCTTGTGCCAAGGCTCGCGCCCTCTTGCTACTGCGCCTTTTTCTTTTACCGGCAGGTGGCTCCGTCTCCAGTACACGCCAGCTCATCTCTCCTCCAACCCAGCACAGGTGAGTATGATGGTTTGCGGGGCAGCGGCTCTGCCCGAGCCTCCTCTCTCTCCCAGAAGCTACCCATGGACATTCATCATCTATGTGGGGAAGATCTCATTTGAATATGGCTGCATGGGGGTGGGCACTCCTGTGACCCATGCACCACCCACCCAATCCATGCATGGGGCACTCCAGGAAAAGCCAGGCAGTGTGTGGATGGGGTGGTTGTGCATGGGGCCGCTCGTTTGAAGTGCTCCCCCATGCATGGTGCCCACGCACCTGCCCCCTGCACTGATTATGTACCCCCACCCCATCTCATTTAAAAACATGCATAGTTTTTAGCATACTGTTTTCTTCCCTTCCTGAGTAGAGCTGAAATGGTTATCCACACAGATACCACTAATTGCTGGATTTGCGGCAAGTGAACCAATAACAACTGGTTACTAAGCAGTAACTGTTTGTTAACTGATGGTTTGAATGAGTTACCACCACACTACCACTTTGTGCCATTTACTTTGTTGATGCATTCTGTTTTCCTGTCCATGCCACAGTTATTAGCTACTTCCGTTTGCCCACAATCCCTTTCCTGCTTATCCCCCAGACCCTGGTTTCAAGTTTAACTCAGTTTCCCATTGAATACAGGGGTGTAGCTACCATGGGGGCTCAGTTGAGCCCAGGCCCCGGACTCTGAGGGGGGCCTTTGAAGTGACCTGAGTGTCATTAGGAAATTTTCAGTGGGGGAGGGAGTGGGGCCAGCACACAGATCCTGCCCACTCTGGAAATTTCCAAACGGTTCTCAGACCACTTGCAAATGGCCTTGCCAAGAAGTTGGTTTTTAGAGTCAGTGGGGGGTGAGTGCTGTCCCCAGCCACTCTTAAAAGTCCCTTTCTGGCAGGGTTGCTGCTGCTTAGGTGGTGGATGCATCAGCTGGAAGCTCTGGTGGCACTGCCTTTGTGGAGTCCTGACCCTCCACCCTGGAGATCCTGCCCCCTTGCCCTCAGGACCCATAATTGGAACATTAACCCAGACCCACAACAGCCTTGATATGCCATTAATTGGAAACCTGGTTCAATTTTGCTGGATGCAACTTTGCTTTGATCTGGAAGTAAACCAGAAACAATGGAAAGCAGGAAAATCATACATTAGTTATGTAGTACGGGTAACACGGTATTAGCCAGTATTTCAATTAGTCAGTTAACTGCTGTGGTATGCTGTTTCTGATTGGTTAACTGATTTAGATATCCAGATTTTTTATTATTAACCGTGATTAGAGATTTAACTGTACACTTCAGTGCTACTCCTGAGCCATTCGAGACCACAGATGGTATCATGCCCTCCTATACCAAGGCACGCATCTCACTGGCATCCAATCTGCCTGGTCAACACAGAGCATTCCCTAGAAGGAAATAGTCACACAAGTTATAGATCTGCACAGGTTTCAGAGTCAGGCCTGAAACTGGTCCAAGCCTGCCTNAAAAATGGGAACAATGACTGCCCTTGCCCAAGACTGCGGGACCTGCTTGGAGCAGTTGATCTGCATGAAGAGATTCGCTAACACTGAGGCCCATCAAGCTGCAAAATTCTTATACAGCTCTGGAGGAAGTCCATCAAACCCCGCAGCTTTTGCATATGGAGTTTGTCAACAGCCATCAGAACATCCCCTTCAGTAACCAGGAAAGAAAAAGGGGTACTGCCTTCCCCTTGTTCTAATTCCTCCTCACATTCACCCAACTGCACCCTAGTGACTTCTTTCCTTTGGAAAATCTTTGTAAAATACTCAATCCAGGTGTCTTCCTCTATACAGAACTCCATAGGGGCTTGCCTGGGATTGCACCAGCTGTTAATCAGTTGCCAGAACCCAGCTGAATCATTCAGCTTTGCTGCTACTAGCAGTTCCGCCCACACTTGAT
Source organism: Sphenodon punctatus (assembly GCA_003113815.1). NCBI lineage: Eukaryota > Metazoa > Chordata > Lepidosauria > Sphenodontia > Sphenodontidae > Sphenodon > Sphenodon punctatus. The sequence continues at coordinate 437,752 of QEPC01000407.1, forward strand.
TTGCCCTTTGTCTTTTCTTACTTCTCAAAAGCTGTAGGTAAGCCGGCCTAGAGAGAACATAATACCTCCAATTTGTCTCTAAGCGGTCTTTACTCCACACTCTCCTCGCTCTACCCAATGCCCTTTTTGTCATCCTACAGTCTTTATCATACCAAACTAGGCATTTGACCACACTGCCCCCTTTTCTGGGTGCTGCTCTTAATAAAATACGAGGTAAGGCAGCTCAGTAGGCTTGTTAGAATATCATATACTGCCGTAAAACCATGAGTATTAAGGAGCTTCGCCCTAAACTCCAGCCCTTCCTGAGAGAACAGTAAATGTGCAACCGCCAGCTGAACTTCCATATTCCATCTGGTAATTATTCTACCAGACGGGGGATATTTCTCTCCCTCCAATTTGCGAGTCACGCCCACTGACCTCATTGCTAAGGCAACTGGGAAATGACTCCCTTCTGGTCTCTAAATAACCCACAGGTCTCGGACTGCCGGGAAGCAGGTGTGGTGGACGCACACTTAATCCACCACACTCACTCCCATAATGGTATCATATGTAAATTCTCCCTGGGAATCAGAATCTGTATGGTCATTTAATATTATAAATCCCTGCTTTGCCAGGAGATCAAGGAATCATCTTCCATGAATATTCATGGATCCATCCTTAGATCTTTTAGGCGGGAGCATGAGGAGCAATCACTGGGCAGATTTCAGGGTATAATAATCTGCACCTGCCATTCTGGCATTAAAATCTCCAAGAACTAATATAGTACTACAGGCTGAATTGCTTGCCAACGTGTCAAGCAGGGTATCCAATTGCTCCCAAACTTCTGCCCTATAGTATGGTGAGCCTTCTGGGGGGATATAGATATTAATCAGAATATAATTACTCAGCCTACAAGACTTTAATTCCAAAACAAGACAACTGTCAATTCCGGAATGGAGTTGCGAGACTTCCACTTGTGCTCTGAGGGAGACTAAAGTAAGCACTCCTCCTGATGGGCACCCTCTGCCTGTTCTAGAAACACCTGATACAGCATAACTTAAATACCCCTCTATGGTGAGAGCAGAGGATTCCTTCCCCAGAAGCCATGTTTCCTGTAAACAGACCGCTTGGAAGTCTCCAATGAATTCTCTCCACCCTTTATCAGCTAATTTCGACTTCAGACCCTCTATATTCCACGACAAGCAATTTAAGGCTTCCAGGGATAATTGTCAAGGGCGCAAATTAATTTTTAAGGGTCGATCTTTAGATACAGTGCTGTCCCCAGGCTCAAAAGAATCTCTCTCTGACTGGGTACTTTTATCTACTTCAGATAAAAACACTGGAGGTCTATGGACTACTAACATCCTCCAGACCCTCCTCAATATTCTGCAGCTGCAGGGGCTCATGTAGTTCCAAGTTCCCACCTCCATATGGGATACCATTTAAGTCCATAAATTCAGGAGAACCTGTGACATTCAGGATTTTCCATCCTGAAAAATGTTCCACCTCCTCCCGAGTCCTACATTTATAGGTTCCTACGGGACCAGGGTTACCGCCACTCCTGAACATGATGTTCCTGGCCAGTGTATTTTCAAACCTTTGGAGAAATATTCCTGTCCTCCTTAACTTGGTCCTATGCGCCCATAACCTATCCTGCCATTTAGTTGTTGAAAGCATTACTTCCCATCTACCAAATCGTCCTCTATCAATCAGGGAATTAGCTGCTATAATATGAGTTTCGGGCATAGCTATGCCCATCTGCATTTGAAAGAAGGCGGCTAATGCTTGAGGGTCTAACACCCCATGGGAAAGAAATCTATACCTCCTCTTTTTATTTAGGTGGAGCCCATCTCTGCTTGGTATCCTGCGGCCATATTTTTGGTGAAAGCAACTTCACAGTTTGTTTCAGAATTACAGAGCTACTAGTACTTGGGGTGGGAGGTACAGAGTCCAAACATTCAGTTATCCCCAGAGCTTGTCCTAAAGAGTCCCTCTTTGAGGGCTCCGATCTATTCTTAGTATTTTCCACAGGCTTTAACGTCTGTGTTGTCCTTTGTGCCTTGTAGATGGCGCTTTTAACTAACTTTTTATCTGGCTCTTCCATTTGGGTACTTACATCTTTTTTGTATACAAAATCCCCTCCCCCCCCCNCAACTGGAAATGTAGTTTCAGATTAATGTCTTATAACCTTGGGACCCTTTATCCACTCTTTTTAAAATTTGGCAGAAATATTAAGCATATGGATGGACATAATATGCACAAGTTCCATGAACATTGGATTCAAGATAAAGAAGTTGTAGCCATGAATGTGTATAGAGCTTTTCTTAAAATCGCAACATTCAATTGCTTCTGAAATAGGTTCTCTTTATCTAATCATTTCGAATTTTGGTACACACAGTGCCTTCTATTCGAGGTACAATCTCCCCAAATTTTATTAAATTCAAATAAAAAACGCAAATGTTATAGTGGGAAATACATTTTTCAGTTTTTTCCCTTTATTTCAAAAACCAGATGTCATTTTTAGTTCCTGATTGCACCAAACTAGATACCAAACTGAATATGAATCTGAGTTCAAAGTTCAATCCGAAACACCAAACGGCCAAACATCCGAACCTGGTTCTGTTTGCACATCCCTATCTAACACCCCTCAGTCTTGTCTTTAAGATCTAGTCTCAGCCCAATCGGCTCACACATTTCAGAGTAAGACCTTCAGTACAGAATTAACAAATAATGGGGAGTCCAGAGGGCAGAGCTTCAGGCAGGCTATTCAGCACACTCCTAGGACAGGTACCATCAATAAGTCCTAGGTTCCAGCAGTGCTGATACCTTGTCCTAGATAATTCACTCCGCTCCTCTGCTCCTCTTTAAGGGATATATATTAAGTAATAAGTGCACACACCTCATTTTGGCTCCTTCAAACAGCTTTCCTGTATCCAAACCCTCGAACACAACACTCCAAAATTTCTGGAATAGTATCTTCGCAAAGGTTAGGATGCACTAAACACTTTTATAGATAGTATCACCAGGAGAGCATCCCAACCTATATATCCTCCCCTATTATCAAGACTAGTGGTTTCTTCAAGGGCACTATAACTTCACCAATGCCCTTACTACTCCAGCAACTATGAAAGGAAAAAGGGGGGGCTGCGGCTCTCTGGGCTGCCTCAAGGGCGACACAAGGGTGCTGCCCTTTGGCTCTTGCCCTTAGGCTTGTGCCAAGGCTCGCGCCCTCTTGCTACTGCGCCTTTTTCTTTTACCGGCAGGTGGCTCCGTCTCCAGTACACGCCAGCTCATCTCTCCTCCAACCCAGCACAGGTGAGTATGATGGTTTGCGGGGCAGCGGCTCTGCCCGAGCCTCCTCTCTCTCCCAGAAGCTACCCATGGACATTCATCATCTATGTGGGGAAGATCTCATTTGAATATGGCTGCATGGGGGTGGGCACTCCTGTGACCCATGCACCACCCACCCAATCCATGCATGGGGCACTCCAGGAAAAGCCAGGCAGTGTGTGGATGGGGTGGTTGTGCATGGGGCCGCTCGTTTGAAGTGCTCCCCCATGCATGGTGCCCACGCACCTGCCCCCTGCACTGATTATGTACCCCCACCCCATCTCATTTAAAAACATGCATAGTTTTTAGCATACTGTTTTCTTCCCTTCCTGAGTAGAGCTGAAATGGTTATCCACACAGATACCACTAATTGCTGGATTTGCGGCAAGTGAACCAATAACAACTGGTTACTAAGCAGTAACTGTTTGTTAACTGATGGTTTGAATGAGTTACCACCACACTACCACTTTGTGCCATTTACTTTGTTGATGCATTCTGTTTTCCTGTCCATGCCACAGTTATTAGCTACTTCTGTTTGCCCACAATCCCTTTCCTGCTTATCCCCCAGACCCTGGTTTCAAGTTTAACTCAGTTTCCCATTGAATACAGGGGTGTAGCTACCATGGGGGCTCAGTTGAGCCCAGGCCCCGGACTCTGAGGGGGGCCTTTGAAGTGACCTGAGTGTCATTAGGAAATTTTCAGTGGGGGAGGGAGTGGGGCCAGCACACAGATCCTGCCCACTCTGGAAATTTCCAAACGGTGCTCAGACCACTTGCAAATGGCCTTGCCAAGAAGTTGGTTTTTAGAGTCAGTGGGGGGTGAGTGCTGTCCCCAGCCACTCTTAAAAGTCCCTTTCTGGCAGGGTTGCTGCTGCTTAGGTGGTGGATGCATCAGCTGGAAGCTCTGGTGGCACTGCCTTTGTGGAGTCCTGACCCTCCACCCTGGAGATCCTGCCCCCTTGCCCTCAGGACCCATAATTGGAACATTAACCCAGACCCACAACAGCCTTGATATGCCATTAATTGGAAACCTGGTTCAATTTTGCTGGATGCAACTTTGCTTTGATCTGGAAGTAAACCAGAAACAATGGAAAGCAGGAAAATCATACATTAGTTATGTAGTACGGGTAACACGGTATTAGCCAGTATTTCAATTAGTCAGTTAACTGCTGTGGTATGCTGTTTCTGATTGGTTAACTGATTTAGATATCCAGATTTTTTATTATTAACCGTGATTAGAGATTTAACTGTACACTTCAGTGCTACTCCTGAGCCATTCGAGACCACAGATGGTATCATGCCCTCCTATACCAAGGCACGCATCTCACTGGCATCCAATCTGCCTGGTCAACACAGAGCATTCCCTAGAAGGAAATAGTCACACAAGTTATAGATCTGCACAGGTTTCAGAGTCAGGCCTGAAACTGGTCCAAGCCTGCCTTCATTGGGACCAACCCAAATCTGGTCCTGATGCAGCCATGCCCTTCCTGGCCCATTCTGTAACCCTAGCCCATGGACTGTCATGATGTCGCAACAAACTTTAGTCCCTAGTACATCATTTCCTGTTTGTCACATCCCACCTCCATATGACCATAGGAGTGTGGCCAGTGAATCCTGGAACAGGGACTTCTACTCCATGATCCATGCTAATTCTGGAACATTGCATGAGCCCTCAACACCCAAACTATCATTTAGTCCACAACCTCCCCCCTCTCTCAGAGCTCATATCCCAGCCTCACCAGAAACCATAGCATTCCTAAATGACCATCCCCTCTCTCACCAGTGGGATCATAACTTTCCCACTCCAAACCCCACCCCCATTCTCACACCTCATTCACTAAGGGGCAATAGCCTTCCCCCACACTCTCTCACTGCCATTCCAACCCCATTATTTTTCTTACCACATATTCTGCATAAAACACTCTGATTTTGCATTTTTTATTATCTTAAATCAAACCACCCCAACCCTGAGACCACAAATGAGACCACAAATTACTACAAACCATTAGCAGCCTTTGGCGCTGGCCTTCAGGTGTCATCCATGGCTGCCACCTTGGGCCAGCTAGCAGCTCTACTTATAACCCCAGGAGTAAGTTGCTCCCTCCTCCTCAGCCCAGCTGGACTCGGAAGGTCCTGATGGCAGTGAGTGGCAGGGCCCACTGAAGTGGGCAATCAGCAGTGTTGTGACTGCATTGCTATGAAACAAGACAAACACAGGTTGAGGGACAAGTGGTGAGTTGGCAAGGAGGAAGGTGGTTCTAGAGACCTATGGCTGCAAATAGAAAACCACTTATTCTGGAGTAGTCCTAGTTAATTCAAGCAAGTGGTTACACAGATTCATAACAGGGGGAACTCTAGGTAGTGAGTGCCAAGACCAGGGACATGGAGGGGCAGTCAGTTCCCTGAGAAAACAAAAATTCACCATAATGCATCCATGTACAAAATTAAGTAATGCCTATGGCATAATACATAAATCAATAGATAATACATTAAACAATACCTGAAAAATCAGGTAAAATCACATCTCAGTAGAGAGAATAAGGGTATAATAGACAAACTATTGCACATACTTAAACAGAGATGCTTAGCACTTAAGGTATCTCCAACCTTCCTGTGCTGGTGAGTGGCAGATGGATACACTCTTGGTCACCTTGGGAGTTTTCAGACAAGACACTCTCTACCCACCCACCCCCACCCACTATACATGTTACAGGACACCCACAGGGCAACACTGCAGCCATGTAACATGTATAGTGGGTGGGAGGAGAGTGTCTTGTCTGAAAATGCCCCTTGTGGTAAGTTTAACAGCATCAAATCTGGGCAGTGGTGTGGGCCACTTATGTTCAAAAGTAAAAGTATGAAACTTTCTCCATTGAAACCAGTGGGATTTTTGCCACTGACTTTCCTAAGTTTGTTACAAATTTAGATGGAAATAATGTCCATGATCCTGAAACCTTCCTTGTAGTCTGCTGTGCCAACAGGAATTGCATAGTGCTGAATCAAATAGCGGAATTGTATATGTTGATTTGCATTTTTGCATAACCTCTGCCAAATGCCTGGAGGAACAGCCAGGTCTTACAACTTCTCCGAAAAGAGGGGAGATCCAGGGCAAAACAGGTCCCTACCAGAAGGGAGTTCCACAGCTGTGGTGTGGCCACTGAGAACACCCTCCCGTGCATGACCCCCCGGAAGACTCAGGGGACCTTGAGCAGGGCTCCCCCAGATGACCACAGGGGTCGGTCCAGCACCCAGGGAGTGAGGCAGTCCCGCAGATAGGTAGGGCCTAGGCCATTTAGGGCTTTATAGGCCAAAACCAACACCTTGAATCGGGCCCAGAAAACCACTGACAGCCAGTGCAGAGAGCGGAGCACTGGCGTAATATGCTCCCACTGGCCCAGTACTACCAGAAGACAGACCTCCACATTCTGCACAAGCTGCAGTTTCCGAACCATCACCATGGGTAGCCCCACGTAGAACGCATTACGATAGTCCAATCTGGAGGTGATGAAAACATGGATGATGGTGGCCAGATCAGAGTCTGGGACAAATGGCCGAAGCCATCACACCAGATGTAATTGGCGAAAGGTACTCCTTGCCACAGCCTCCACCTGGGCATCCAGGCAGAACTGTGTGTCGAGGAGCACCCCCAGACTCTGTGCCTGGGGTACCAATGGAGGGCAGACCACACCAATAATGGGGGCCACCATCTCCATCGCCCTACCCACCAACATCACCTCCATCTTGACAAGATTCAGCCTCAGTTGGTTAGTCCTCATCCAGTCCCCCACAGCCATCAAACATTGAGTAAGCACCAAGACTGCAGGGCCTGGGTCTAGTGAAAAAGAGAGATACAGCTGGGTGTCATCAGCATATTGATGACACTGCATGCCAAACCTCCTGATCAAATCACTGAGTGGATGCATGTATACGTTGAACAGGAGAGGGGACAAAAACGATCCCTACGGGACTTCACATGAGAGGTCTCGGTATGACAAAAAAGACTCCCCAAGAACCACTCGCTACGTTCTACTGGTCAGGAAAGAGCAGAACCATTCGGGAACAGTCCCGCTCACCCCTGCACAGTCCCGCAGTCACGTCACCAACATCCTGTGATGCTGACTGAAAAGCACCTAAAGACTGAAAGTAATATATAAACAGTAATAATCAATCACTGGCAGCCACTTGTGTAGTGACTGATTTATAGGCTTGTATGTTTCCAGCGATGGTTGCTTAACTTCCTTTATACTACTGGGAATGCCATATAATATCTCCTTTTATCAATTCTCGTCTCCAGTTGGCAAACTGACTTGCAGTCACTAGGGGTAGAGTTGGACAGAGACTTACAGCGCGGTGCCAAGTTGCTGACTGTAACAGCGCTAAAATGTATTCTACCAGCGGCTGCATCTGGCATGCTCGCTAGTTTCCTCTGCTGTTAGCCTGGGCAGCTGATCTTATGACTTTGATTCTTCTTCTGTGATAGTCTCAGGGTCAGACTGACTTTTTCCTCCCATTTGAAAATCTCCTTCCGTAAACCAAATGATTTTAGAAAGGCTGTAAATTAAAGGCTCTCCCAGATATGGATTTAAACTCTTAACTTTTAAAACTTCAGCAGCTGGTTAATTATCTAAGAGTTGGCATGCCAGGGCAGAGAAAGCAGCTATGCCTACTGTGTACTAATGCTGCTTACTTATCTTGCAGAGAGAGAGAGAGAGAGAGAGAGAGAGCGCGTCACAGTTTGGCAAGGTCCTCAGCTGATGTGAATAGAGCTGTGTTCAAGGCTGTGTGGAATAAGCCAAACTTTTACTGGCTCTTCTCCATAGCTCAAAAACAAGATGTAGAATGGCAGTGAAGACCGACAAAGCCATATCCTCCAACAAGTGTGGGCACTTTTTAGAATTCCACTCCCATCTTAGATTGAAGTAGGGGGTGGACTCTGAAATGTCTGAACTAGAAGGGTCAGGACACAGTCTGTCCTTGTGACTGCAGTTTAGAAGAGTTAAGTTTCCTCCAATCAGCTGTTAGTGTTGTGCAGTTCATTTTTGTTTTTTTAATTACTAAAACGAATGAAGCCCCATTCATTTTAGTAATTAAAATACAAAAACAGATGAATAAACAAATGATTTGCTTTCATCCATTTACATTTTTAAAATAAACAATTTTTTTAAAAAAAAAAAAGCCCTGCACATGCGCAGAATGGCTCCAGCAGCCATTTTGTGTGTATGCAGTGATTTTTTTAAAATATATATATTTTGAATTTTAAAAATAATTTTAAAATCACTGTGCATGTGCAAAATGGCCACCAGACCATTCTGTGCATCCGCAGCCCTTGCCCAAAATGGCGCTGGCAGCATTGACACTATTTTGCAAAAGTGCTATGTGTGTGCAGAACAGCCCAGCAAACATTTTGCACATGCACAGTGATTTTTTTTATTTTAAAATTAATTTTTAATAAAATAAATGAACGAAAAACAAACAGTAGTGTCATTTATGAACACCCCTGTAAACGAAGGGGGTTTTGTAAATGAAAATGAAAATGGCAGGGGTGCCTTCTGCACACCCCTACCGTTAGTGTTAAACTGCAGGTTGATGGTAACCTGCAATCAGTTAACTGGTGCTAGTACCACACTTCAGGAGTCTTTTCTCATTACTGAGTCTCTCCTCAATAAGGCTTCAGCCTTCCACTGCTTTTGGTGGAGACAGAAGCTCCAACCCAGATTTGGTGAGACATTCATAATCCTGGGTATCTGCCTCAAGGTGTCCAGAAATGCTGTTCTCTAGGGATGGGCGAACAGATCGCGGTTCATGTTCGGCCGTTTGGTTCAGCTGCGTTCGGTTTGACTGCGTTCGGTTAGTTCACCGGGTTCGGGTTCGGCCATTTGGTTTGGCCGTTCGGTTTGGGTTAGGCCATTCAGGAAATATTTTGTTATGGGGTGTTTTTTATATGGTTTTTTGGTTTTTTATTTGGCTTGATATGGGGTTTTTTGGTTTTTATATGGGGTTTTTTATTTAATTTTTATCTACTATTATATATATCTATCTACACTAAATCTAACTGCTATTAACTATTCTAAATGCTATGAACTAAATGGATTATCTAATAAGTACACAGGCCTACTCCTACAAACACTAAAACTAAATCACTAACGCTATCTCTATCACTAAGCTAACTCCTACAACTGTCTACGATCTCTAACCTACCTATCTAATCTATCTATCTATATATGGGATGGGCGGGGTGGAAATCACAAACAACACAAGGTTTCAGTTTAAGGTTTCAGTTTCATTTCAGTACAAATCTGAAATGAAACTTAAAGCAAATTAATAATCCTAATCAACGCCTGCTGTTCAGGAACAGTGACTAGCTTAGAAAGTGTTGGGAAGGGGGGAGGCAGATGCTTGCAAGAAACGAAACTCTCTCCACCCCTGGCGCCTGGAAGTCTGCTCCTCAGTGGCTACCCCTCCATGTCACGTTTGACCTTCCAGTGAACCTTTTTTTGCCACCTGAACTCACCCAAACGCGATCCGAAGTCACCAAACTGTTTGGTCATTTCGACGTTCGGAATTGAGTTCGGTTCGGCCAGTTCGTGTTCAGATTCGGTCGTCCGAACAGGCCGAGTTTGGGCCGACCTCCGAACTTCTGAACCACGTTCGCCCATCCCTACTGTTCTCTACTGCAGAGGTGGGGAACCTGCAACCCATCAGCCAAAACTGGCATGTGACCCCTTCCAGTTCCTGGATCTTTGCCCTGGAGCCAGTCCCTACCCTTGGGCTCTGAGAGTGACCTGAGGGGAAGGGAACAGTGATGATGGCATTCACTCAAAGGCTGTTTTTAAATGAGACACTCCCATGCATGGACACCCAGTGTCCACATGACCCACACGTGACCCACGCATCCCCATGAATCTAAACCACCACCACCCAGAGTAATAGGCAAAAAGGCAGGTTGCTCAGTACATGGAGGTGAGAGGAGACGGGTGTAGATAGGTGTGTGCCCATCTGCACCCTCCCCCCATGCATGGCTCCCTCAATAGCGCTCCACCCGCTAAACACAGACCTGGCCTGCTCCACCCCCATGCCCGTTTAAAAAAGGAGATGGGTTTATGGTATTGATTCATGATCTAGACCTTCCCCCATCCTGAGCGCACACCCTTAAGCACCTCTGCTCCCAACTCCTATTTAGCCTGTGGAGCTTATACTTATTTCAAAGTGGCACTGAGGAGAGAAAAGGTTCCCCAGTCCCAACCTACTGTATTGCTTCTTTCTTTAAAACCTTTTCTGAAATCTAGCACTAAACATCTGTGATACATGTGGCCAAACAATGGAATATGCAAGGAAAATACACCTTGTGGTCTTGAAAAAAAGGTGTTTCCTTTTAAAATTTTCAACCATAGGGCTTAGGAATAAAAATAAGAACTAGACTTAAGAATGTGTAAGTTAGATAAGCTCCTGATTTTAATTAATGTCTTTGAATATGTTGACTACATGGAAAAGAGCCAAGCCATCCATGTTAAAAATGTATCTGATTATTTTATTTTTTTCAATACACACAAGGACAAGGCACTCAGTGGTCAATAAAGTTTAAATATGTTAAGTAAACTCCATGCTACCATTGGCCACAATGATCAAACCACTTTCACGGAACTACTCCAGAGTAAGAGGTTTGAGGATTGCCATATCGGTCACATTGAGGACAGAGAGGCCAATCTGTGGCTGCAGAACCACATAATAAATTGCCTTTTGAATATGGACTGAATGCTTTTAGTCCCGTACACTTCAAAAGCCTCAGAGTCTGTCACAATGGCCCACAGACACCATGTGAGAAGCTTCCTGTGGGAATCAGGAGCCAGTGTTATTTTAATATAAACCTAAGCCTTTCAGGATAATTTTAAAATAATCAGGAAGCCATAATATGGCTTTCTTTGGGGATCATCTAGCATTATATAAAAGGGAAGCTCTGCTGAGATCAGAGAAACCGGTTGTCCCAGTGCCCTGCCTTTCACCCTTCTCATCAAGCTCTATTGCACATTAAGCTTCTTACAAGTCTTCTGTATTTTTCAGCTGCCAGTTCTGTTACAAATATATATCTCCTTTTGTAATGTCCCAACTAGCTTCTCTCTCTGCACAGCAAGCTTGTCAGACCTCCTCCACATTCTGGGCTTGAAAGATGAGCAAGAAACCATTTTGCAAAAGTCTATGTAGGGAACTCTGAATGGAAACGCACGCCCTATAATTATTCTCATTCTTCTTGTGCTCTGTGCACACACACAGATTGAGGTTTTCCTTTTGTAGACTTGAATTGCCAAGGGAATAAGAGGTGTTCCCTCAGTTTCCACTGGAGTGTGAATTGCTTGCAGGAGGTGGAATTTTTGTGTACTTGGGTGGGAGAGAGTCCTCTGAGGTTTCTGAAGATTGTAGTCAAAAAGTTATGGATCCACAAGGCAAGTGGCCAAAGATCCCAGCTATCTGAGCTGCATACTGAAATCTTCACATGTCTGAGAGCCACAAGACACACTTTATGCATGCATTGTTATCAAGGATGCATTGTCTTTTAGGAGATATCTGGTGCAGGCTCCACCAGGTGTTGAGTGTCTCCATCTTGTGTTGGATTTGGCCGGGGGCAGATTAGGGGTGCTGCTGGTGTACCGTGCACCCAACTGCCCAGTGGCATCCCTACATGCTTTTGCTGATCAGGTGTCAGATGTGATTCTCCAGACCCCTAGATTGGTGGTCCTGGGGGACTTTAATATCCACACTGACACCGATCTTGGAGGAGCGAGGCATGAGTTCATGGCCTCCACGACAACCATGGGCCTGTCCCAAATCATCTGTGGTGGTTTTCTGCACCGGCCTTGAGGCGGGGGG
>QEPC01000407.1:461670-474978 GCA_003113815.1 Sphenodon punctatus
TCTCTCTCACACACACACACACACACTCCCCCTTCTCTCTCTCTCTCACACACACACACTCCCCCTTCTCTCTCTCAAACACACACACACACTCCCCCTTCTCTCTCTCAAACACACACACACACACACACACACCCTTCTCTCTCGCACACAATGACCTGCTGCCTCATGTGCTTGCTCTTAGGAAGAAAGGCCCCGGCCCCCATCATTATCTGTGTGTCCATCCACTGTGATCCTCCCTTCCCAACGTCTTCCTCTCTGTAGGGAGGGAGCAGTGGCAGCAATGCAATCAGAGGGGTCTGGGCGGCTTCCCTTCTCAGGTGGTGCTGGCCCCCTGGCAACAGGTCAGGGACAGAGAAGCCTGAGTGACCTGCAGTAGCTGGAAGCTGCACTGCCTACCTTCTCATGCTGCACCTGAGTCGCGGCTGCTTGTTTCATCCCATGCTTGAGGGCAGTGCTTCCTCTTTCACCTTCTGCTCTGAGCAATGGAAGGAAGGAAGCTTTACTGACAGGGGACAGGCAGGAGGAAAATTTGTGGGGGACAAGGCAGCCACGTAGCTGCCATAAGGACAGTAGGAATTATTTGTGCCCCACCACCACCAGCTCAGGCCCCTGGACATATGTCCCTCCTGTCCCTATGGTAGCTATGCCACTGGTTTCTTTGGAGATTATTATTATTATTATTATTCCTATTATTATTTCTAAAACTTATATGCTGCCCCTCTCCTGCCTCAGCCATCTCGGGGTGGCTCACAGCATTTTAAAACATATTAAAATACACAATAAACAACAATTAAAACAATGAATTAAAACCCATCCCTACCCACCTTAACCCAAACCACCCACCCCACCTCCCTCAAGAAAGGTCTGGTGGAACAGCCAGGACTTACAGTGTCTGCGGAAAGAGGGGAGGTCAGTAATCAAGTGGACCTCCAATGGGAGGGAGTTCCAGAGCCATGGTGCAGCTATGGAGAACGCCCTCCTCATGGTGGACACCCGGGGGACCCCGAGGAGGACGCCCCCAGCCGACCGCAGGGGCTGATCCAGGACCTGGAGAGTGAGGCGGTCCCGCAGGTAGGTGGCCCCCAAGCCATTTAGGGCTTTAAAGGTTAACACCAGCACCTTGAATTGGGCCTGGAAAACTATTGACAGCCAGTGCAGAGAACGGACCACTGGTGTAATGTGCTCGCGTCGGCCCGTCCCAGTCGAGAGATGGGGCCACTGCATTCTGCACCAGCTGCAGCTTCCAAACCAGCATCAATGGTAGCCCCACATAGAGTGCATTGCAGTAATCCAGTCTTGAGGTAATAAAAGCATGGACGATTGTGGCCAGATCCGAGTCTGAGACATACAGTCTAAGCCGACGCATCAGATGTAACTGGCGAAATTCCCCCTTCACCACAGCCTCCGCCTGGGCATCCAGGTGAAGCTGCGGGTCCAGGAGCACCCCCAGACTCTGAACCTGTGAAACCAGGGGAGGATGGACCACATCAATGATGGGGGCCATTACCTCCCCCCCCCCCGGCCCTCCCCACAACCATCACCTCCGTCTTGTCAGGATTTAGTTTTAGGCAGCTCGCCCTCATCCAATCCCCCACAGCCAACAGACTGGGTAAGCACCAAGACTGTCGGGCCTGAGTCACAGGAAAATGAGAGATATAGCTGGGTGTCATCAGCATATTGATGACACCTGACCCCAAACTCCCTGACAACCTCCCCCAAAGGCTGCATGTACACATTGAACAAGAGAGGGGATAAGATGGAACCCTGAGGAACCCCATATGTGATGCCCTAGGGGGAAGATGAAAACTCCCCCAGGACCACACATTGAGTTCTCCCAGCCAGGAAAGAGCAGAACCATTCAAGAACAGTCCCGCTAATCCCTGCCCAGTCACGCAGCCCAGTCACCAACAACTCATGATCAATGGTACCAAATGCAGCCGAGAGATCTAACAGGATGAACAGGGTCAAGCGACCCCGGTCCAACTCATGGGAGAAGTCATCGATAAGGGCCACAAGTGCAGTCTCCATGCCATAACCCAGAGGGAAGCCCGACTACGAGGCATCAAGAAAACTGACCCGGTCCAAATGTCCCTGAAGCTGCTGAGCCACCACCCATTCAATAACCTTCCCTAAAAATGACACTTTGGACGTTGGTGCCCTGGCCAGCTAAAAAGATAGCTTCTTGAGCTGGGGCCGCACTATCGCCTCCTTGAGACAATCCAGCACCCTGCCCTCCTTTAGGGAGATGTTGACTATTCCTGCCAGAAACGGCCACTATGGGTGATTTCAGACGTTACGGGGCCCGTTGGCCCCATACCGAAATCACCCTATTCATTCCCCGCCGGGGTCACCCCGTAACGCCACAACAGATGTGCCGGGGGGATCCCGGCAGGGAATGTGGGAGGGGGAGGGGCCGCGCGGTGCAACGTGCGGCCGCACGGCCCCGCCCCCTCCACGCACCCCGCCGCCCGCCCTCCAGGGAGATGCGGCCGCTGCGTCGGGCCGGAAGCGTCATGGCCCGGGATCCCGCCGGGGATCCCGGGCCGTGGCAACTGGCCAGACGTTACTTTTTGTTGGTCCCTGCCGGGGGTCCGTTTGACCACGCTTCCCAGGACATCCCCCGGCTAGCCCGGGAAGCGTGGTTCAAATTGACCCCATGTGGGGATTCACCGTGGCGAACATCTGGCGGCCTTCAAACAGACGTTCGAGACACGGTGACCACAGGTGGGTATTCACCGTGGTTCACCGTGATCTCATAACGTCTGAAAATACCCAATGTCTCCCTGCTAGGCTTAACTAGCCAGGATGGGCATGGATCTAACACAATAGGTGACTCGCACAGTCCCAAAAGCATCCCCCGCATCCAAGAGCAACACAGCCTGAAACTCATCCCACAAAGCAGGACAGGACAGGGCTTCTACTGCCTCTGATACGTCCTCTGCTAAAAAAGTTGCATCAAAACTGTGGTGAATTTGAGCGATTTTATCCGCAAAGGAGTCCACAAACAAATCACAGTGACCATTTGATAATTCTAAGTCCAGGCGGAGGGAGGCTGGACTGACCAGCCCCCACACCAGTCCTTCAGTTCCTGTGTGTCAAATATTTGCACACCCAGACTATAAGAGTTCATCCAGTTCTAGCTCAGATTAAATAGCAAAAAGCTTAATGTGCAACTTTGGTAGGTGGCGAATTTCCAAGCTTAAACCAATGAATGTTGAGTTTACAGAGAGCCAGGACACCACAAGAGAGATACCAACTTCCATATTTCCAGTAAAGCAGTAGTGTTAGGTGGCAGTTCTCTCTTCTATATCTCTACAATCTGTCTAATCTTCAAGTGCAACACAAATGTGGTAAGTATCCAGATGTTCATACATATGGTGTTAATTCACCTGCAGAATAAACCACATGTAAATTGCTTTAAATCAGGTACTCCATGGGGAAGGGATGCTCATTGGGGAAATGTCTTCTAACCTAATGGATTTACTTGTTTATTAAGTTCCAAAGTCTTCCTAACTTGGACAACTTTCAAAAGGGCTTTTGGAAAGTTTTAATTATACCATTTCCCATTCCAGCAAACAACAAAAACTATCTGATCTAGCACCAGTCTTCATAAAAGCTTGCTCATTCAAAGAGCTGCAATTAGAGGTGCCATTTTTAAAAAAAATAATCTGCCAGGGTTTTTTTATGGTTCAATTTTTGTTTATTGTTTGGATGGGATTTTAAAAAGAGAAAATTCCTCCCCTAATTATTCAGTACAACATCATTCAGTGAACAGAAGTGTGAAGTGTTGGACTTCCTGCGGCTTTTTAGACTCCTGAAAAAGCAAGCTGGCATCTCTGATGCAGACACAGATGTCAGACATCTTGTAAAGACAACAGCATGCTGGAGTATGATTCACTTGGCAACATGGTGCAGTGAAAAGGAGAAATTGCTAGTTCTAGAGCAGGCTGATTATTTGAATGGACCATCTAGCCAAATGGTGGACTTGAATGTCATGCTACTGCAGAGAGTTTGTTCTCCAAAAGAGCATTGTGTCCCATCTGAATCCCTTGTTGTATTACAAAGGCCTGTAAAATATCCTCAGTGGTTTTGCAAACTGATAACAGTACCATGCATACTATTTGTTGGTATCTATTAGGTTCAAATGGGTACCTGAAAAAAATGGGAAAACTCATAAAATCTACCCCACTTTAACGGAAAATGAAAGTTCAGGTAATGACCAAACCTCATTTGTACGCCATTGGGTATCCATTTTGGTTATTCCATTTTGAGGGGTTTTTTTCAACTTTTTGTCTTTTAAGTTTGGTTATTTCAATACTTTGGTCATATCGGTATTTTGGTTATGTAATTTCAGCCAAATTTGTAGTACAGTGCATGCACAATTTCTGAGAAGGACACAAAAGAAATACCAAAATGATCCAAAAAATAAAACAACAACTGAAAAACAGGAAGCCTCAGAAAAAATAAATGGAAACCTGAAAGACTGGATATGCAAATTCCTATTTTGGTCACAGATGTTGTTTGGGTACATGAAGGACTATACGATAATACCTGCAAATAATAAACCCACAATCCATTTCAGCTCTAGTATCCATCAATCTCACCATATAGCTCCAAACAACATGATTCGCTGGCAGATAACATGCGTGTTATCTGGCCCTATACATTTTGGTGAAATTCATATGGACTCTGGCAATGAGGGAACATATCTGCTGGAGAATTGCACTACAACCTTAATCAGATTGTAGAATTCCCATCATGCTTTTCTTCCAGACTTTCTGTCTCACTGCCTCAGTTTTGATCCTTCTCCAACACTAGTCAGCCAGCCTTCTGTCTACATTTCATATTTCTTCAATCTTTCTGTTTATCAAGATCAATGTCAGGCTACTATGCAGATTAGTGCTGAATCAAGCAATCACAGTGAAAGCTGTTTCCATTGGAAACAGATGATCTGCCTATGCTTGTACAATGAGGAACCTAATCCGCTTTTTTGCTGTTTTTGCTAGTTCTCATTCAGTAATTGCCATTGTTCAGTACTTCCGGTAATTCTTCCTATGTAGGAGCAGCCACACACCACATAACATTGTGGTGCGCTGCTTATGTTTCTGGCTTGTGTATGATCTAGAGTTCACTACGTAACTTTTATCATTTCCCTTATTGATCTTCGTTTTGGCTCCTTGTAAACTGTGTTTTAATTGTTTCAAGGACTAGCCTTTGTTTTCTGCTTTCTGATGCAAGAAACTGACCAAGGGCTGGAAATTGATGAAAATACCAAAAACGAATGGACAGAAATTGCCAGAAAATATTTTTTAAATAATGGAAATTGATGAAAAATTACAGAGAATCACAGGCAGCAATCTCAACAGCGGAAGTGCAGATTCAACGGATAATGAGGAAATACCGACAAACAGTCACAAGCGCTCCCGAAAGGTAAATATTTCCCGATGGTACAGGAACAGTTGTTCTCACCTCAGCACTAATGAAGATGTCTTTTCCAATTAGCTTAGTCAACATTCCTTCATCTTCATTGGTTGGGATGCTAAGCTTGTTAAGAAGGTGAAGGTTAAGAAGGGGATGTTTCACAAAATAGGACAGTAACAATCAGAATATGATTACAAATTCCCTATGACTGTAAACTTTAAACTCACATTGGTTTCAGTGGAATCATGGTCACACCTTATGGGCACAATTATCCATCCATTGAAGTCAATGGCTCTCTGCCCATTGACTTTAATGGTGTGGGATTGCACCATTAAAATCAATGGGAGCTGAGACATTGACTTCAGTATTACTCTCATTTTAAAGAAGGGGGAAACTGAAAAATCCAAGAAACAGAGAGGAAAGAAAGGAAGTGATATTGTGTTCATTCTGCCAATACAGAACTGAGGCATAGGGTAAAAAGAGAGGAGATGGTGGTCTGCTGTGGCCCGCATTTCCATGCTTTGGCCCACAAGCCACTGGAGCCTCTATTAAGGACACGCCAGATGTTTGTCCTGGATTACTTCAGAGCATTTCGGAGGCTAGCCTGGGCTGTGATCTCAGAGGCCTTAAGGATAACAGCCTGGGCTAGCACCTGCCCGATTAAGCCACATCGGAGCTGCACATTTGTTTCCAGGTTCACTGTGATGGGAAGCCATGACTGGCTGTCATTGGCCACCATGGCTGTCTGTCATTGGTCACCATGGCTGCCCGTCACTGAGGGAGACAGAACACTGGGTGCAGCGCAGGGGTGAGGCCAGCCGGCTACAAGTTCTCCATTCTCCCCATCTCCTGGCTGTGTGGTCATCAGCCCATTGGGTCGCACATTTGTTCTGTGCCCCAACCTGGGCCAGATCATGGCCGCTGCTGCTGCCTGACCCAGGTCAAGTCAGGCAGCAGCTGGCCATCATGTTTGTTTTTACCTACGTTTTGCTAAAATAATGTCCCAAGTCCCTAACCCAGAGCCTAATCCAGAAGAGTATTGGTTCCCAATTTTTTGCATGTGTTACCCCAATTTTGAGTATTGAGAAACTTACAACCCCAAGACAGAAAAGAAATGTTGCATATAATTGGGGTCCCATCCACATATTATAGCCATGCTTGAAGTCCTGACCCACTTTTTGAGAACCTTTGTGCAAGGTCCTCCTTCCTCTCTTTGGCACCAGGTTATGTTTATTTTGAACCTTGTAATGATAATTTTCCTGACCTGCAGAATTAAACTTGGTCTCTTTTTGTGGGTGAAAATGCATATTCGCGAAAGATTCTCTTAGTCATTTCTCCCCTGAATTTAGTGGGGAAAACTTAATGTTTGACAAATGTGCACATGGAGTTCCTATTCTGTAACCCAGGATCTGCTATTCAATCTAAACCCAGCCCGTTTCCCCTTTAAGTGTAACTGATCACATTGGGATAAAAGGGAGGTTGCAAAGAACCTAATAGCTGTCTCTAAGCTCATCGGAGTGCAGAAAGACATAGCGCAAGAGAAAACAATAATCATCCAGGCCTCAATTTTCTAACAGGGATGTTTGGTAACATTGCTTTTTTCCAATTAAGATGATAGCATCTGGGCGACTGTAATCCTTAAGGTTGCAAACTGTGTCATGTTGCTCTTCTCCAGAGTGCTTCCGTCAGTCAGCTGGCCATAATTTATCTGATTAAAAAGAAAGGCGCTGGCTATAATTTTGTAGTGGGGTGGTTGCTGTTTCATCCTGAATGCACTGTGGGAAAGGATTCATTTAAGGTCCTGGATAGGGAAAGGAGTGGAACCCAGCCTTCTGCTAAATGAAATATTTCCCCTGCCCACTTTCCCAAAATCTAAATGGGTTTAGCAGAGGATATAATCAATTTATACTGAATTCTGTCACCCTTGAGATTATATTATTATATGGTGGAGCTTAAGCATCTAGGATAGCAGCACTATATTAAGACAGACTGGCAGCTTTAGGAGAAGTACCAGCATGGGAGACAAGGCTGGATGACAGCTGCCACTGAGGCAGGAAGATGGGAGGGAAGAGAGTGCCTGGTAAGAGAGACAGAGAATCTGAGAGCTCCTCCAGCAGCAGCAAGAAGGGATTAGGCGGGAGAAACTTAAATGAAGCCGAGAAGAAGTGAAATGAATTTCACTGGTTTCAATTGCCTCGGTCCTTTCTGTGGCATCTCGCTCAGCCCCTGGATTAGGAATCTCTGAGTAATGCACTAATGCCTTTATCCCGAATACACAATAGCGCCTGCAGAATGGAAGCTGAGCTCTGAAGAGAACACAGGCCTTGGTAGTGGCTGTTTGCTCTGTGTGTTTCACAGTCCTGGTGTCTGTGGTACAGACAAGTGTGAGTGAAAAGGGCAGACTGAACATCAGACATGAACCCCGATATGAATCAGGCTGATAGTAATGTTAGCCCTGGTGTAGTGGTGTCACAGAGGAACGTAGGCTCACACACATGTGATACTGGCCTACATGTAGACTATGTAAAGCAAAACATGCAACATGTATGTAATGTTACAATTGAAAACTGTGACACAAGAAAACTCCAGGAAGTAGGGACAGTTAAAAAGAATGTGTGTTGGCAACACTTGCCAGACGGAACCCTGTGGAGATGTAAATGGACCTTCATGTTTGCCTGGGTTGCCTACGTGACACACTTCAGGTTTTCCCCAAGGCGGGAAACGAGGGACAAAGAAAGGAGGAAGGGTACTTAAGCAAGCCAGTAAGTCACCTTCAGGAGCTCTCTCCCTGAGCAATCTGGAGCAGCTACATCGGCATATGAAAGCCTGCCAGCAAGCAAGGCTGGAGACCATGAACTGAGAGAGACAGGATTTTGCTCTCTAGCAACTCTAAGTCTGCAGACCCAGTCGCTTACACCAAAGGACTGAGAGAAACTTATGGATCTTTGTATGGTTAGATGCTTATTTATTAATTATTATTATTATTATTATTATTAACAACAAACATTTATATAGCTCCAGCAGTGTACCTGGCACTTTACAAAGTAATAAAATAGACACGGTCCCTGCCCCTAGGGCTTACAATCTGAGAGACAGGAGCTGGGGGAGAGACTTAGGAAGGGGAACAGAGGGAGAGACAAGGGGTCTAACATTCATGAAGATGCGAGGTCTCAAGTGCACGTACTTGGCTTGGTTACGATGAGAATGACAGCAGGCAGGTCCATGTTGCAAGGATAAGGGTAAACCGATCGTAGGTATAGGAATAGTGGCTCAGCAGGATAAAGAGTCAGACAGAGCAGAGCGAAAGAGGTGAGTTTTAAGGAGAGATTTGAAGGTATGAAGGGAGGGGGCAAGGCGGATGTGGACAGGGAGGGAGTTCCAGGCATGGGGGGCAGCAAGTGAGAAGGGACGAAGGCGCTTAGGGGAGCAGGGAAGGCGTGGAAGGGTGAGAGAAGGGACAGAGGAGGAGCGAAGTGCACGGGCTGGAGTATGGAGGGCGATAAGTGCAGAGAGGTAGGGGGGAGCAAGGTTGTGAAGAGCTTTATAGGTGAAGACTAGGAGCTTGTGCAGGATTCGTTCAGGAAGGGGAAGCCAGTGAAGCGAAGAGAGGAGGGGCTGCACATGGTCGAAGCGACTGGCGAGGTAGATGACCCTGGCAGCAGAGTTTTGGACAGAGATGAGGGGAGAAAGGTGAGACCGGGGAAGGCCAGTGAGAAGGAGGTTACAGTAATCGAGGCGAGAGATGACCAGAGCATGAACAAGAGTTTTGGCAGACGAGACAGAGAGAAAAGGGCGAATCTTAGCAAAGTTATGGAGGGAGAAGCGACAGGATTTAGCAACAGAGTCAATGTAGGGTTTAAAAGAAAGGGCTGAGTCAAAGATGAAGCCTAGGCTACGGGCTTGGGGGACAGGCTGGATGGCGACTCCATCAATAGTTATTGACAGTGAGGAAGGAGAGGAAGGATGAGGGGGGAAGATAAGGAGTTCAGTTTTAGCCATGTTGAGTTTGAGTTGACGTTAGGAACTCAACCAGTATAGATCAGGAATGCGTTATATTTACCTTTGATTTCTATCAACTATCTTGCTTATGTAATCAATAAACTTACTTCTTATCTTTAGGAAGAAGTGTCTGTGTCTAACACTGGAACACAAGTGAGCAACAAGAGCCCTCAAGCTCTTGCGAACTCAGAGAGTAAAGAGTCTGTAAACGGGAAGGATCAGGCCATTGAGTGACAAAGGAGTTGTTCCTGCAGCAGACTTGAATTAGTCAGAGAGAGAAACGAATTCAAGTGGCTGTGCGCGAGGGAAACTAAGTCACTCAAACCCGGTAAAGTGGGGGTGCGGACCCTCCAACCCGTGACAAGTGACATGAGGATGTTAATTCCTTAATATGGGCGGGCTTTACACAACTTGGCATTGGGGTTCCATCTGGACATCCAACCGGCATCTTGGATGTTTATCCCTAATGAACTGTAGCTAAAGCACCAAATACCTTAATTATTGTTTGGAAGCTGCTGCTGAAGCAGAATGTGGTGGCCTGGTCACTGGAAGCACATTATACCAGTGCTCCAGAGTCAGGATTGGCTCCAAATAGCTTCCTAGGCACAATTCAAGGTGAATGGGCAGGGTAAAAATGTCTAAAATAAATAAATAAATAAATAAAAATACTCTTTTTAGGGATGGGCGAACAGAACGGAGTTCGGAAATCCGGTTTGGTTCAGTTTGACATTCGAGTTTGGAAATTCGGTTCGGTTCAGTTTGGTTTGAAATTAGAGTTCGGTTCGGAAGTTTGGTTCGGACGACTGAACAGACCGAGTTCAGTCGAATTCCGAACCAAGTTCAGCCATTCAAAACCAGGTTTTTGGGTGTGTGTTGCCACTAGGGATGAGTGAACAGAACAGAGTTCAGAAATTTGGTTCGGTTCTGTTTGGTTTGAAATTCGAGTTCGGTTCGGAAGTTCAGTTCAGTCAACCGAACAGACCGAGTTCAGTTCGAACTCTGAACTTCCGAACCGTGTTCGTCCATCCCTACTCTTTTTGTCCTATAAAACCTTAAACAGCCTGGGCCCCTCATGTGTGAAAGATCACCTCCTCCCTTATGTTCCGTTGTGGCCTCTGAAGTCAGCCTGGTGCACCCTTTGTCCATCTGCCCATCAAGTTGGCACAGTAAGGGTGTTCAGGGAAGCTTTCTTGGTAGCTGCCCCACAATAATGAAACTCCCTCCCTCTGAGGTTTGTCTGAGCCCAAGCCTGCTCATCTTCCAGAAGCAATGTAAGGCTTTATTTAGCTAGGTATTTAGCAGACAGGTATAGGTTTGGAATAAGGGATTTTAACTGGTTTTATTAATGCATCTTTATAGCTTTATGTATTGTAACCTCCCCTAAGCCATTGAGATAGAGTAGGATAATAAATTTAAATGAATAAATATCTAGCAATGAAGCTTGTTCTCACAGATCATCCGCTATCTAGTACAGGCTGCATTCTCCCCTGATCTCATCACCCGCCTCCTCCCCAACCCTGTCACAGATGCACATAGAAAGCAACAGCAAAAGGGAGAAATCGGGTCCTGATGGAAAAAGGAGGAATCTGTGGGGAGAGAATATTCAGACAAGCTCACTCTGTTAAATATTGAGACTGACAAGACTAATTTAGGTTTAGTTTTGAACTTTGCTTGACCCAGAAAAATCTGTTGTAAAATGAACCATATTTATGAGAAAGGCATGCTGGGAAATGGTGAGCTCCCTACAAGTCCAACTCTTTGAAATATACCATGGCGCCATTACTGGAGCTGGTTTTAATGGAGATTTGGCCCTCCACTTGAGACTTTTGAGATAGTTGTGTTACCTCAATTACTCTGAGAGGGGGAGAGAGATATCTTTTACTCACCAGTGATCGGACTGAGAAAACAGAAGACTATTGAAATGTAACAACATAACCAATAAGGGCATTAAGGGAAGGGAAAAGAAGGGAATTGTGGGATGAAACAATAATAAAAGCAAAGGGTTAAAACTACTGCCTCTTCTAACTTTACTAACTGTGTAATAGGGCTGTCGCGGAATGTCGCAGCAGTAGCTATTTCCGCCGGAAACAGCGTTTCCGCAATTAGTGGTATGGCATGGCAGAGGCTTTCATTCCGCTAGTTTCATTCCGCTACTTCCGCAGTTCTGCTAATTTCATTCCGCTACTTCCACAGGCTTTACAAAATAGTGGAAACATGACGTTTTCGCTACTTCCGTCATTCCGCCAGCTCCACAAAATAGCGGAACAGCGGGTTTCCGACAGTTTACGATAATTCTGCAATTTTTCCAATAGTTTCCAAATTTGCAGAATGCCGGCAGAATTAGCAGAATGTCAGCAGAAGAGCCGCAGTATGGCACAGGCAATTCCAAAATGGAATCACGGCGTGGTAACAGCTGCTGCCGCATCAGCCCTACTGTGTAACACACAGTTACACTTATCTTCTCACAGGTTCACATAGTTAAAACTGTCAAAATCCTCAGTCTTTTTCTCAGGCTTTGAGAGGCTTGCAGGTCCTTGAGACACTATATTAGGGATGGGCGAACGCGGTTCGGAAGTTCGGACTGAACTCGACCAGTTCAGTCAACCGAACCGAACTTCCGAACTGAACTCGGTTTTCGAACCAAACCAAACTGAATTTCCGAACTTGGCTCTGTTCACCCATCCCTAAAAGATAATATTCCATTTAGTTCAATGGGGTTTTGAATTGCCAAACTTTGTTCGGAAGTTCGGAGTTCGAACCGAACTCGAATAGTTCGGTCGATCGAACCAAACTTCCGAACCGAACCAAATTTCCCAACTCAGTTCTGTTCGCCCATCCCTGCACTATTTTAACCTTTGTCCCTGGGTCCCCTCCCGATCACACCATGGCCTGTATACTCTAGGAATGTGTTACCTCCAGCTGCCAAGGGCCTCCTTTCCTGAGATCCTGCTCCTTTTGCTTCTTTCCCTCAGGAGCCTTGTCACCCCCAACTGGCATTCCATAACAGCCACTCAACAACTGTCAATTGACAGCAGCAGAGTCAGCCTTGCCTCCATCTGAGACTTCTACAGCCACAGTGAGAAATAGAAGTTGCAGCCTACCTGCTAAATAATAACAATGGGTGTTTTCAGATGTGACAATAGCATGGATTTTCACATTTTCCCAAGTGTCGAAATCTGTGGCTTAGTCACAGCTGAATGCAGCTGCTAGGTTTTGGCCCAGACTGGAACCTGAGTGTTCATGGGTCGTGGTGGCACTTAGCCCGGGCTGTTCCTCAGGGCCATCCCTGAGGAACAGCCCAGGCTATGTGCTGCCATGGTCTGTGCAATGGATGCCAGACCAGAGTACAGCAGGCTGTCTCGTTTGATGACCCGCTTACTCTTACAATGGCCCTGGTCCACAGCGCTTCCAGGCAGTCATGATGGCCTCATGACAGCCTCATAAGCTGTCATGGACACCCATCCAGGAGGGGGACGGGTCGTTCTGAGCAGTGCAGGGGCTTGGGGCCATGGGGACACTCCAGGCAGGATAAAAACACTCAATGTATTTTTAACACTATTTACTAGCATTGGGACCCCGGGGTAAATACCGGATACCGGATTTACTGGTTTCCGGTTCTCAAAGAACCGGATTCCCGGATTAAATCCGGTATACCGGTACCGGTTTTATTTCATTGAGTTCAATGGGGCACTATGTCCCCATTGAAATCAATGAAATAAATACAATTAATTCCTCCCCCCTCCCCCTCCCAGGCTGCACGGGTGGAAGGGGGGACACCCCCCACCCACCCTGCCCAGCCTGGATTTTTGTTTAAAAAAAGAGCCCACCCCCCAGCACCAGCGGCCACGGCGTCCCTGCAGCCGCCGGTAAGTATAGACCCGATCC
>QEPC01000407.1:475580-508623 GCA_003113815.1 Sphenodon punctatus
CTCTTTTTTTAAACAAAAATCCAGGCTGGGCAGGGTGGGTGGGGGGTGTCCCCCCCCCCTTCCAACCGCGCAGCCTGGACTCGGGGAGAGTGGGGTTTTTTTTTACTTTTTGGTGGGGCTTTCATTGCTTACATTGCAGCCATTCATTTAAATGGCTGCAATGTAAAAGAATCCGGTACCCGGAATCCGGTAACCGGACCGGATTACTGGGTTGAATCCGATAATGCTGGTACGCCCAGTACCGGCATTATCGGATTCCGGATTTACCGGTATTCCCAGCCCTACTATTTACAGTTACTTATAACCACTTACAAATTTCAATTCCAAACAAAACCAGGAACTATTTACAATACTCTGCCACAGTGGCAAATATCAGATTTGGTTAATTTGATGTATCTATATCTGTTTTAATGATATGAATACAAAACAGTATTCACTTCTCGCTTCGGTTTTATCAACTCCTTTCAATCAGGGTTTTGGCACGGCCATGATACGGAGACAATGTTGGTAGCCTTGGTAGACGATCTCCACTGGGAGATGGATGCAGGATGTTCGACACTACTGGTCCTGCTACATCTCTTGGCCACGTTTGATACAGTGGACCATGGGCTGCATGACCTGGGGGGTCTGGGTGGGACCACCCTTGGGTGGTTCCAGTCATTCCTCTTGGGGAGGACCCAGCGGGTTGTCCTAGGGGCAGAAACATTTAGCCCCCGGGCCCTGGACTGTGGCGTTCCACAAGGTTCAATCCTGTCTCCTTTACTGTTTAATATATATATGCAGCCCTTGGGGGAGATCGTGAGAGGATTTGGTGTGCGTTGCCACCAATATGCTGATGACACCCAGCTTTACCTCTCTTTTTCAGCCAACCCACGCCCTGCCGTCTCAGTGTTTGGAGGCCGTGGCGAGTTGGTTATGGCAGAGCAGACTGAAGCTTAATCCCGATAAGACGAAGGTGATGGTGGTAGGCCAATTGGGGGAGGTGTTGCCCCCTCTTATGGAGGGGGTGCGCCCCTCTGTGGCCCAGCAGGTTCGGAGTCTGGGGGTGTTATTGGACATGGGTGTCCGTCTAGATCAGTAGGTGGATATGGGGGTGAAGGTGGCATTCTGCCAACTGTATCTGGTGCAGGGGCTGCACCCGTACATCCCCAGACCCGACCTGGCCACTTTGATCTATGCCTTCATCACCTCGAGGCTGGACTACTGTAACGCGCTCTACATGGGGCTTCCCTTGACACTGGCCTGGAGGTTGCAGCTACTGCAGAACGCAGCGGCCCATCTCCTAACAGGGACAGGCAAACGAGAGCACATAACATCGATGCTCCGTGCACTGCACTGGCTGCTGGTAATGTGCTGAGCGAGATTCAAGGTTTTGACTTTGATCTATACGGTCCTATATGATCTTGGACCTGGATACCTCAGGGACCGCCTCACCCTCCATGACTTAGGACAGACCCTTCGGTCCACCGGGGGCACCCTCTTGGAGGTCCCCCGCGTAAAGTGGGGGGCTACAATGGAGAGGGCATTCTCGGTGGCTGGGCCCCAGTTGTGGAACTCCCTCCCAGAGAGAGCACGGCTGGACCAGAGTCTATTGGCCTTCCGTCAGGCCTGTAAGACATGGCTGTTCTCCCAGGCCTTCGGAGGTGGGGAGGGGAGGGTGAGTTAAATTTTTTGGGGGGTGTTTTAAAATTGTTTTTAATGATGATATTGTTGATTCTTTATGTTTTAATAATTGTTTTATACTCTGTTGGAAGCTGCCCCGAGATGCCATGGGCATGGGGGGTGGCATATAAACATAATAAAATAAAATAAATAATTTGTGAACTGAAAATAGTGGTTCAAATAATAACTGATATCTCAGTGTTTACACTCCATCAGAGATTCAATTTGGTTATTCCATGTTCAGTTGATAGGTCATTTTGGTATTTCAGTTATGTCATTTTGGCAATATGAACACTATTGTATGTACACAATTGCCAAAATGGCATACCTGAAATATGAAAATGGCCGAGCAACTCAAATAACCAAAATGAAACAGCATAAATGGGGAAACGGATACACAAGTACCCGTTTTGTTAGTGGAAATTATTTGGGTACTCGAAGGGCTACCGGAATATGTGAATAATATCCATGAATAATAAACCCACTACCTGTTTCAGCTGCACTTTGAACCAATCACATTTTTTTAGAAAATTAAAACCTGCCAAATAGTACCACTGAAGTGAATGAAATACCATATTTATCAAAATACCAAGAGTGAATGAGGTACTGAAATTCCCAAGTAACCAAATTGCAGAGTCAAAGAAAACAAAGAAACAAAGATGTGAATGTTGCAATGGTAACTACAGTGAATTCAGATATTCATTTGTGGGAACATATATGCAAATTTTCTCTGCAGAGATGAAATATTATATTCATTTCATCCCTAATCATGACCTTCTGGGAATCAATCCAATGTGAGAAAGGGTGGCCTTGTTTTCCTATCCTTTTTATCCAAAGGAAAGATTCCCCATCTGTGAGCTCTCCCTCCTCCCTTACTCCAAGGCCAAACATGGGGAATGAGGTAAAGTCCAGATATCCATTCATATTCCTGACCAACAAGCTAGAATGCTACTCACAACCACATTCAAAAAATCATATTACAGACCTTGAAAGGGTTCTGACTGAGACCACATCTGTTTGCCATGCATGCATCAGTATGAGAATCAGAAGCTAGTACCTTTTGCTGCCCTCTTCCCACCAAGAACAGCAGCATGATAGGAAATACTCAGCAGGACATGGCACACGTTTCTCTTTGTATTTTTTGGATGAGTGAACTGAAAGTGGCTTTCTACACTCACTGCCATCATGACATTCTAAAAAAATGTGAATTGACAGCATCAAACTGACTTGCATTAATCTTTGTTACACAATGGAACTTGGACTCTGTTGCCAATCAGACTCTGTTCTCCACCTGAATTAGTTTAATACTAAAAGATGTGCCAGGATCGGGGGAGGAAACCAGAAAATAGCATTCCCCCCACCTCCCAGCTGCTAGGTGGGAATCTGGATGCTGTTTGCAGATGATTGAAGCGAACAGCCTGAAAAGCTTTTCTTGAAATGTATTTGGGGGCTGCAAATAGCAAAGAGGTGAAACTCTGCTGTTAATTCTTGTAAATTTAAACAGAAAATTAAGTGGTAGATTTTACAAGTTTAAAAATTGCTTTAATTAATTTTCTTTCTTTTTTTAAGAAAATGCATAGTGATCCCTTCTCTATCAGCTCTGTAGATACCATGCAGTATTTTCTCATCTTTACTAGATAACCAAATCAGCTGGCTTCCTTGAACTACATTACATGTGTCTTCCTGTCAGAAAATCATTGTGCTATAGAACTTAATATGGAGGTAACTTATGTCAGAACATATTATAGCCTGCTTCTGTAGGGATGTCATGCAGATCTCCAAGACCACGCAGGGCCCCACAAAGACTGATTGAAGAATTTTAGTGTCTAAGTAACTTGCTTAATTTCTTTATTCGCTGCTTTCGCAAATGTTTGCAAAAGTCCATTCTTTCTTTGGAAAGGGAAATGTAAGGATGATGTCAGTTTAAGAGCTTGCATATTTGTCAGCTCAGTCTAGCTTTGCAGAGGTATATATGTTGTTACATTTACTCTAGAGAAGCAGTCTGCGCCATACACAAAGAGAGACAGGCACTAGATGCAGAGTCAGGGCAAATCCTCTGAACACCATATCTTTTTTCAGTGCTGTCTTTAGACTTCTTTCTGAAGAACACCAAACCCCATTGTCCTCTCATTATCACTCCATCCAGACACTTGGGCCGCTTTTAGATGAGACAAATTTATGCGCATGATTGGTGAAAAACGCGCACGTTTTAATGCTCGTTTAAACATCTAAACTGTTTTAAATGTACATTTGCCATGATCGTGTAAAAACCAAAACCGTTTTTAATGTGCTTTTGTCTGATTCCAAATTGGTTTTGAGCCCCTTTGATGATTGAGGGATGCCAAAACCGGTTTTTAAAAATGCGCATTATTTAAATGCGCATTTACAAAACCACATTAAAAGTGTCTTATCTAAAAGGGACCTCGTCATTCCACCTATTCCCCCTGACCTTTTCCTTCTCATTTCACACAGTTCTCATTCGGTAAAATCAAAGTGATGATGGCAAAGCAGCAACCTGGCCTGGGTTGGGTCGGGAAGCTGCAGCAAGACACAGGTCAGGCTACAGAACAAACTGCCTCATGCTGACTTGAGGGAAAGGGAGGCACAGCTTCCAGACAGGCAAGGTATCTACTCAACCTTGCACTCTTATTGGGACTTGTGAGTCACCCACAACACTAGGAGATGAACATAAATCTTAGGGATGTGCGAACAGAACCAAGTTCAGAAATTCAATTCGGTTTGGTTCGAAAATCGAGTTCGGTTCGAAAGTTCGGTTCGGTCGACTGAACTATTTGAATTTGGTCAAATTCTGAACTTCCGAACCGAGTTCATACATTCAAAACCGGAGTTTGGGGCCTTTGGAACTGGTTTGAATTCGACCGAACAGTTCGGTCGAGTTTGGTTCAGTCAACCGAACTAGTCGAGTTCGGTCCAAACTCCGAACTTCTGAACTGCATTCGCACATCCCTAATAAATCTTAGACTCATGTGTCTGAGGTGAATTCTCATTCTCCAGTGTGAGCTTGGCATTCACTCTCTTTTTGAATGTCTTTGTTAGTAAATTATTTGGAACATGCATGGAATGCAAGCCCAAGTGAATAAGTTTTATTCAAATAGAGAGGCAAGCCAAAGCTTTGGCAGTATTAGCCAGCTCTCCTTTCCACACAATGTAACAGACAAAAGTCTAGGCCTTGAACTTGTCTTTCCAGAAATGGTACCAGAAGGTCCAAGAAAGGTGGTTTAAAGGCATAAGCTTGGGTTAAACATCATCTCTCCCTGGAATCATGAGTAGTGCTGAAATGAATATCTTTGACAAATATGCATAGTGGTATCAGTTTTGCCTGATTGGAATTGTACCCACTGAAATACTACCCAGGTCCATCTTCGCCAGATCTACATTTTGGATATTCAGGTTGCTTTTTCAGTTTTTTGCTTATGCAGTCATCCAGATATTCAGTTACTCTGTTGTTTGGTTACTTCATTTTAGCAATTTGAACATATGCAGTACGCAAGAACAGAGTAACCAAATAAGCAAATACATGAGCAACTGAAAACCCCGAGATTAAAAAAAAAAATTCACATATTTAATGACTACTGGTATCATTCAGATATTCGGAGGGCTATGAAAATATGAATAAGATTCATGAATACCAAACCCACAATTAAACCGCTTTCCCACGGGGCAATATGCACAGAATTTGCCTCTGGGAAAAACTCCAGTAGGCAAATGCTGCGCAGCTCATGTCTCATGGGAAAACAAAGCCATGCAGATTTGCCTCCAATCATGTGGAGGATGCAGTGCTCAATTTTCCAGTGCTGCATCCTCCGCATGATCGGAGGCAAAGCTACGCAGCTTTGTTTTCCCACAAGACACAAGCTGCGTAGTATTTGCCTTCTGGAATTTTTCCCGGAGGCAAATGCTGCGCATATTGCCCCATAGAAAAGCACCCTCAGTTTCAGCACTAAAGTTGCAACGAGTACTAAAATTAGTATCCAGGGTAATTCCCACATTTTCAGGTACCCTAACAGGCACTCGACGTGCTACACAAGGACCAATCAGGTCCTCAATATCAAAAAATGTGAACATTACCCTGAAAACTGACGCACCCAGCCAGGACTTTTCAGTTTCAAAGTCCAGCAGGCACTTCCCTCCCCTGACCCGCAGCCCCCAAGCATCTCTCAGCTAAGAGGCACTGGGGGGGGCAAGTAGCCTTTGAAAGTGACAGACCCTAGCCAGGGTCACTACAGCCCTTGCCCGGGGGGGGGGGGAGGACTGTCAGTTTCAAAGGTTGGCTGGTGCTTCCCCCACCCCTCCCATAGAAGCAACTGTGCTTCTGCCCCTAGTGGAGGAAGCGGCTGTTGAAAGTGACATGATCTGGGCCACTGTGGCCCAGGCAGGAACCTGTCGATTTCAAAGGTCAGCCAGCACTTCTCCCAGCTAGAGCACCTCTTGACTTTGGACTTGTGGTTTTTACTGAATAATGTTGCAACCAGGCACCCAAAGATTCAAGCACCCCTGATGAATCTATAGTGCCTGAATAGACCTAACCCCAGTTGGGCACCATTGATGATAGATGGGCTGCTTGATCACATCAGCTGGCCCTTGAAAGCAACAGGCCCCAACCTCTGCTGAGAGGTGCTTTAGCTGGGAAAGTGGCCTTTGAAAGTGACACAATCCAATCTTGGCTGATGCAGTAGGAGTGTGCACTTTGTTTTTGTTATAAAGCCAGTGGTTTTTACTTCTTTTATGGTTTGTTTTATATTGTTTAAGTAACTCTTTTGCATAGTATGGATTTTTAAAATTGTTTTAACTATATTCGTGAGCTGCCCCAAGCTGCCATACGGCTGGAGGGAATGGGATATAAATTATTAAATAAAATAAATAAATAAATAAATATTGATAACAATAACATTTTTGTTGTCATTGTTATTGCAATAACAATAACAAAGATAAATGATAATGAAATCAATAACAATAACAACACTCATTGATTTTGTTATTGCCTGGCAGGTGTTTTTTGGAGGGAAATGTGTATAAGGGAGGCGGGACAAGACATCTCAGAGCCAGAAACAATGGGTATTTCAGACGTTACAAGATCACAGTCAACCACAGTCAATTCCCTGTGGTGGTTGTGACTGCGTAATGTCTGATGGGGGGAACGGATGTTCCCCCCCACAGATGTTCACCACAGTCAATCGCGGCGGGGAATCACATTCACTACGTGATCGGCTGAACCGGCGGGGCCGGCGGTGATCGCGTGGTGAAGGCGATTCCCTGCCGTGATGAACCGAGCTGTTACGTCTGGACGGTGGCCATGGCCCGGAATCCCTGCAGGGATTCCGGCCCGTGGTCAATTCAGACGGGCGCTGCGGCTGCATTGGCCACGGCACCCACCCGTCTCCCCAGAGGGCGGACCGCAGGGGAGCATGGGGGGGGCTGTGCCACCACACGTTGCGCCGTGAGGCCCCGGCCCCTCCCCGATTCCCCCGGTGGGGGATAAACAGATTGGTTTTATGACGGGGTCAATTGGCCCCGTTACGTCTGAAAATACTCAATGTTGAACTCTTGAACTGGACCTGTGATGGTAGGGGAAGAACCTGATGGATGTAACTGCTGGCCAAAGACCAGCGCAAGCAGGTCCCAGGGTAATTGAATGTGCCCAGGGTAATTGAATGTACCCCTGTGATTGCTCAATGCCTCCTGCCTCCCAGAAACACTCTTGGGGGCTGTGGTGAGGGCACTGCAACCCTTTATGTTGCAGGGACAGGCTGTTTGACTTTTGTTCTATGTTAGCTCTTGCTGTGTCAGGTTGCATTTACAGAACTCTGTTGTTTGCACTAAAATCTTCCCCAGCCCCCAGTGTTATACCTTACCTTATACCCTTTATTTTACTTTTCCCCTTCCCCTGCCTGTCTCCCACTGTACGGAGAGAGAGAGAGAGAGAGAGAGTAGCCTTTTTATTATATATATTACATTATAGACAGGAATGGGGTAGATAGATACTTAGATAGAACACATAACAGATAGAAATGTATTGATATAGATACTTAGATAGGAATATATTGCATATAATATAGGTTATTAGGTGTAGGTTAGACATACATATTCATAATTTTTCATACTGTCATTGTGCACTTATTACTACTGCATTATAATGAGAAAGGGAGGAAGGAGTTCAGCTTCTAAGAAGTCTGAAGCAGATATCTTCTAGCTCTTCTGCCACTGGTGGCAGTCCACAACAGAAATGATACCAAAACCAAAATCTACGTTATCACTCAAAATTTATACCGATAACACTGATAACAAATAACAAAAAATTATTAACAATAATGAAATTATTGTTTCATTATTGTATTTGCACCCCCAGAGCACCTCTCAGCTGAAAGGCGTCCGAGTGGGAGGCAGGAGTGGCCTTTGAAAGTAGCAGGATCTGACCTGGCACAAACCACAAGTCCAAATCCCAGCAGAATCAACTCTTTTGAGAGAGGCATGCAGAGATCCATGTTGGGTACCAAGCATGGGAGGCTTTCTGCTGAGACCTGAGACTCTAATATCCAGAGAGAAACTCAAATTTTAAAGACCCCATTTAATGGTTTCTGCAGGAGAAGGATTTTCTCCAATGTCCTTAGCTAAAATGTCTCCTCCTGTCACTTTGGAGCTACAATTGGTTGCTTTCCATTACATTAGAAATGCCCACATATAATGTTTATAAGGATAATTTTGGCTGACGGGAGCTTGTTTATAGTACACATAAGGAATGACTAGAAGGTCAAATGCTACTTGGGTGAGGTCATAATATTATGACTAGAATGCCACTATCTTGAAACAAAAACAGTGTAAGATTGTTTTGCATACAAGAAGGTAACCTTTCTTAAGTGGGGATAGCTCTGATTTCTGCCATAAGTTTGGAGAATGAACTTTTAAAATAACTAGATTAGCAAAATACATAAGCTACTTTTTATTACTTGTATCAACTGAAGTTGTGACATCATTGGGTGTCACAATTTTTTAAAAGGTCTGTTTAAAGAAAGGCTCATTCCGTGCCTAGCAGGATTTTTCTGGGCTATGCATTTTACACACTGAACAGTGGAACAGGAAAGTTGGCCTCAAAGATGAAAATGTGAAAAGAAAAGTGGTAGAAAGGAAAACAGAGAGAGGGTTAAAAGTGAGATAAAATATTTGGGAGGAAAGAGAGACAGGTAGAGGAAGTGCATGAAGCAAATTGTGAGGGGAAAACTATGCAGAAAAAGTGGAAGTGGAAAAATGGAGAGAATAAAGAGTAAGGAAAATAGCAGAGCAAGGAACAGAAAAACCATAAGAAGTGGTACTGGAATTAAGCCATTGCTGAGGAGCAGCAGCTGATATTTCTCATAATGGGGGGTCAGACTAATTGAAAGTTGCCACAAATGTTAAACCCCAACACTGATGAGACATGTACAACAGCGTAGGACAAGCCATTAGGAAAAGGAGTCTCTAGTGTGGCTATGCTTATGTGTGGAAAGGTTATTAAATCGTCCAGGATGAAGCAGCCAGTGGCAACTGGTGGTTTTTGAAACTGGTGGGGCAGTGGGTGGGTTGAACCTTCTGCCGGTGGCTTTGCCACTGGCGGGTCGGAGCCAGGGGCAGTGGTAGGCCAGTGGCGTGTCTTAACCCAGCAGCAAGGAGTTCCCAGGGTTAACATTGGATGGACATTGCATTAGTTAATGTTGGGAACTCCTTGTTGCTGTGTGAAGCACTCCCACTGGGGGATAGAGAGCCGTCTTACTGGGACCCCATCCACTCTCTCCCACCAGGGCCAAATTAACCACAGCAGGTTACAAAAACAGATTACATTGCCATCGCCTACCTTTATCTTGAACCCCCAAATCCTCGATTTTCATGGCATCCTTTTCATTCTCTTCTCAGAAGAGAATGAAAGGGAAGAGAAGGACAACATAGGAGAGTAGGAGGGAAACGGTTTGGTTTTGGAGCATGAGAAGAGTAAGGAGAAGAGATAGGTTCAGTGGGGGACAGGGGTCTCCTTGTTGTCTGCAGCCTTCTCTTCTGCCATGCTCCTACTACTTTCTCTTCACCAAGGAGAGCAGTTTCAGGCCTGAATAGCAACCAAGCACTCCCCATTCAAACCAGCATCCCCAGTACCAACACTGTATCCCCAGCAGCCAAATGCCTGTCCAAGCAAACAGGCCTTTTAAAAGAAGTTTGGCAAGTTTCAGGGCTGCATTGCCACCAAACCAGGCCTATCCAGACCAGCAACTCTAGTAACTACACCCTATCCCCAACAGCCAAATGCCTGTCCAAGCAAACAGGCCTTGTTTTAAAGTTTGGCCAGTTTCAGGGCTGCATTGCCACCAAACCAGGCCCATTGAGACCAGGATCCCCAGTACCTACACTGTATCCTTGGCAGCCAAATGCCTGTCCAAGCACACAGGCCTTTTTTAAAAGTTTGGCCAGTTACAAGTCTCTGTTGGCACCAAACCAGCCCCATCAAAATTTAAACAATGCATTTCTGTTTCTCAACAAAAAACCCAGCCAAGATGCTCGAAGTCACAAGCAGAGAGGCCAGAAACTACTTTCCATCAGAGAGCAGCAGTGAAACACTGAAGGGACCATTTTAAGAAAAGAGTAGCCACGACTAGTAGACTCACAAATTTACAAAATGGCCTCTCTACTCATGCTTGGGAGGGGAGAAGGAAATCAGCAATGCATCATGCAAACACAGAGCAAGCAAAGCAAACCATCTTAAGGCAACAATGTTATGTGCAGTCATTAGCACACCATAAAAGCAGCAGCGGGGATTTCCACTTGTCCCCCAAAACATGCTACACAGCTCTGTTGCAACGTAAGAGGTAGTTTCTTCTGAAACTAAACACGGAGCATTCATGCAAGGACTAGCCATTAGTGAAAAAGCCTGCAATAACATCCCACCAAACTGCAAAGGGCGGAGCCATTTTAAAATGCAAGGAACATTCCAGTAAAGATTAGAAACCCTTACATGTAAGCCCCTAGGTCCTCCACCCATAAAACAGAAAGCAGACAGTTACGTCAAAAAAAGTCAAGAAAGAGACCAATTTTAACCAAAAGTAGCCAGGCCATGCACATGCTTGAGGGGTTTGGGAGAGGAGCAGGGGTAAACTAGTAGTGCACATGCAAACATGAGCACAGAACAAGCAAAAGCAAGCCAGATCTTAAATCAACTGAGCCATATTATGTGAAGTCTTACCACACCACAAAAGCAGCAGCAAGGAATTCCACTTGTCTCCCAAAACATGCTTCACTGTTACAGCTCTGTTGAAACCCCATTCTCTCTCCTCCTCCCAAGCAGCCCCATTCTCTCCCCACCCCCTGCCCCCGCAAAGCAGCACCCCAGGCCCATTTTTCACCAGTTTCCCAGCAAAATAACTAAAAATAACAAACTCACCAATAGGGATGTGTCTGATGCAGGTTCAGCAACAGCGTGGGGTAACAAAGCCATAAACAAGCCAGGCCAGCCAGCACTCTCCACCAAAATGGTGCAGATCACCAGCATGCCAAATTAGCAGAGCTCTCTTTTAACCCCACCCCCTATGGTGGGGTACAGGTAGGCAGCCTGAGCCCTCAACAGCAGCAGCACACACTGCCTGGGCATTTGAGTCTCCAGTCCAAACAGAGTCTTTCAAAGCAGCCCATAGGGCTCTGGAACACTGCCCCCACTGGTGGGGAAAGTAAAGTGCTTTTCCCCATTCAGGCAGCATGAGCTCTAAGCCCAATAGCCCAAATTGCTTTTGTAACATTTTGTCCCTAAGAGACTCCTTAGAGCAGGCTCAACAGGAGACACTGGCCCCCACCCCCCTCAGCTCTTGCCTGCACATGTGTCCAGGGAGTCACAACAACAACACTGAGCACTCAGCTGATTGCTGAACTGGAGGACTCGAGCAAGTCTGGAGCAGGTTGCTGGCTCCTCCCCCTCCCCCCCCCCTGCCTTTGGGAGTCAAGTGAGGTTTTTTGTGGGGTTTTTTCTTTGTTGGTTTTTTTTAAGTATGAAGAGTGTGTGGAGGGGAATCAGGCCAGGAGGGGCTATGCCTCTGGTGCCCTGCAATGTGCACCGTCCCTGGAAGCAGCTAGTATGCCTATGTTCTTTCCTAAATTGCTATAATTGTAGCAAGTTCTAACATCTGGCAGTGTTCTTGAACTCTGGGACTGAAAATAAAATTCTATTAGCCTGCCTTTTGAATTTCCAATGGCATGCAGGTGTGAGAAATCTTCATATGAGCAACTTAAGTCAGGTAGATGTTAATTGACATACAACATTAGCTGATTTAGTGGTAAATTCTCAGGAAATCCATTTAGTACTCAAGGAGTAGATACTCAGAACTATTTTGGATCCTTCATACGTAGCAAAATAGCTAAATAGCTGAATCATTGTTGTAAGTGCAAAACCCTACTCGACCTAGGTGTGAATCTGTGGCCAGCACATCTTTAATGGAGGTATTTCCTTAGAGACAAGCCTTCTATATTTAGCATTACCACCAGACACCAAGAAGAGGAGGTCCCCATTATGCCTTTTATAATGAAATTATTCCAGTGGCACTCTCATAGACACCCCATACCATATCCACCTACAAGCTCTCATTGATATCCAAGAAGGTTGCAAATGAGTATTGAAAACAGTACATAGGATGAAATGTTGCATTGAAAAGAATATTTTAAATAATTTATATTTACCACAGCTTCCAGCCTGAAGGGAAAGTCTATTACCAAATATATACAGTTCAGGGGTTCCCAGCATTTTTGACTAGGTCACCCCTTTATCATTTCTATAGTGCTTTCAGTGTTCAATGGGCTTTGTCCTCCAGGGGCAAACACTGTCATTTTACTTAGGCCCTATACTACTCCTGTAGGAATTTCTGGGGAAAATTCCCAACTTGGGTTCAATTGACTGACATCCCCTTAGACCTTCCGCACACATGAAATCAACAGAGAGTCAGAATATCGTTATTACAATAACGATAACAAAAATTGTCATTTTCATTATTGTTATTGCAATAACAAAAACAAAAAAAAATAATAATGAAAATAGAAATGAAAACGACATTTTGTTTTTGAAATAAAGGGAAAATACTGGAAAATGTATTTCTGACTATAACCTTTTTATTTCTTATTCAATTGTGATTTAATTTGGAGTGCTTGTACCCCAAGCGTAGGGCATTATGTGTACCAATTTATGGAATGTGTACCAATTTATGGAATGATCAATTCTTGAAGCAATTGAATGTTGTGATTTTAAGAAAAGCTCCAAACACATTCATGGATACAACTTTTTTATCTTCCATCCAATTTGCATGACACCTGTGAATACCATGTCCCTCCACAAGTTTAAAACACCTGCCTATTCTCATAAAGATTGGATGAAGGGTCCTGATGGTATATGATGTTAACTTGAAACTACATTTCCAGCTGTAACATTTGTATATTCCATCTTGTTTACAAGATATTTGGAAGAAATGTAGCACACACCTTCCCTGTCATCTCTGCTAAACTAAAGGACAATTTGATAAAGGGACCCAATGTTATAAGCAATTTAAGTTGTCCCCTTGAAGACCATTATTCAGATAAATAGCAGCACATGCAGTGCCAGTCAAAGGCAGGCACTTGGC
Source organism: Sphenodon punctatus (assembly GCA_003113815.1). Taxonomy (NCBI): domain Eukaryota; kingdom Metazoa; phylum Chordata; class Lepidosauria; order Sphenodontia; family Sphenodontidae; genus Sphenodon; species Sphenodon punctatus. The sequence goes on from QEPC01000407.1 coordinate 488,876, forward strand.
ATGGCGGGGGGGGGGAGGCTGTAGAAGGGAGGCTATGGAGCAACCCAAAAGATTGACAGACCCATTTACTGGCCAGTTACTGCATGCTTCCAGCTTTACAGGACCAATCAGTAGTGGCTTTGAGGTGGGCATAGGGGGCAGTCCTCAGGCCGGCATAGAAGGGACATAACTGGAACTTTGGAGATAGCATCCCAGAAATCAGGAGACATAGAGCACATTCCCACATACATCAAATAAGCCCTATTTCAACTGCTAATCACTTTGAAGTTCTGGGGAGGAGTATAAGTCCACAATCGCAGTCGTCTACTCTAACCGAGGAAGTATTTGGTAGCACAGTGTCAGAAGTCAGTGTTGTATTCAAGGGTCTTCTTGCAGTTTACACCCAAAGCAGCCATGCAACGGTACTTTACGTCTTTTAGAGAGCTGTTCCCCTGTGACGGAAAATGGAAACAGCACCCCAAGCCAAGCAAATTCCCTGTTCCAACTCAAATTCCAACCCTTGTCTAGTTCACCCTCACAGCAACCTTGTGAGCACATCATTATTTCTGCTTATAGATGGAAAACTGAGGCTGAGAGACAGTGACTTGCCCAAGGCCGCACAACTGAGCTAATGGCTTAGATGGGATTTGAATTTTGGTCTCCCTAGTCCAAGATCAACACTTTATCCACTAGGCTACACTGGTTGTAGACTGGTATTAAAACTTAAATATAATCCTGTGATCCCAGACAGCAACAAAGGCAAGCAAATATTTATTTATTTGTTTGTTTTTTTACATTTGTTACCCCACCCTTCTCACCTAACAGCAACTTGGGGCGGCTTCCATCATATATAAAACAATAAAACATTAAAATAGCATAAATCAATATAAATATACAACATAAAACAGTAAAACCAATTCTGTGCAAAATAATCATATCCTACCCCTACCCATTAACCCATCCCCCCTCTCACCCTCCTCCCCCCTTGCCAAATGCCTGACAGAAGAACCAGGTTTTACACTGCCAATGGAAGGCGAGAAGATTTGGGTCGAGATGGATCTCCATCAGGAGGGCGTTCCGCAGCAACAGAGTGGCCGCCAAGAACACCCACCTATCTGTACAAACCCGCTTATAATGCGGGACCTATAGGAGGGTGTTCCCAGATGATGGCAGGGGCTGCCCATGGGCCCAGGGAATGAGGTGATTCTTCAGGTAAGTGGGGCCCTGGCCCTGTAGGTCTTTATAAGTCAAAACTAGCACCTTGGATCAGGCCCGGAAGACAATAGGCAACCAGTGCAATGCCTGGAGCACAGGTTTTATGTGCTCCCTGTGGCCTGTCCCCATCAGCAGAAGGGCTGCTACATTTTTCACTAGCTGCAGCTTCCAGACCATCACCAAGGGCAGCCCATGTAGAGCGCTTTACAATAGTCTATCCTCGTGGTGATGAATGCATGGATGATCGTGGCAAGATTGGAGTCCAAGACCTATGAGCCAAGCCTCTTCACCAGATGTAATTGGTGGAAGGTGCCCCTGGCCACAGCTGACACCTGCAAATACGGGCACAGCTGCACATCCAGGAGCACCCCCAGGGTTCACACAGATGGAACCAAAGGAGGATTGACACCCCCAATACAGGGGGTGTCCCTCTCTCCCAGATACCTAACCCCGCCCATGAGCATCACTTCAGTCTTGTTGGGATTGAGCTTCAATCGGCTCAACCTCATCCAATCCCCCACAGCTGCCAGGCACTGGGATAGTAATGGAACCGCAGGGCCTGGGTCAGCTGAAAATGATAAATACAGCTGGGTATCATCCGCATATTGATGACAGTGGACTCCCCAGTTGTGCATGACCTCCCCCGGCTTCATATACACATTGAATAAGAGAGGGTACAGAATGGAACCTTGCAGGACCCCACATGGGAGACCCCCACCTGCTGCGATCTATCCACTAGGTATGAATGGAACCACCACAAAACAGTACCATCCACCCCAGCCAGGTCCCGCAAGTGAGTCACCAGCATCTCATGATTCATGGTATCAAAGGCTGCAGATAAATTCAGTAGAACCAACAGGGTCATGCAACCCCAGTCCAACTCTACGAGGAGGTCATCGACCAAAGCCACAAGTGCGTTCTCAATCCCACAACCAGGACGAAAGCACAACTACATCGGATCAAGGAAATGGGTGCATTCCAGATGTGCCTGCAACTGATGGGCCACCATTCGTTCAATAACCTTCCCTAAAAAGGGAAGGTTAGAGACAGGTCAGTAGTTCATGGGGCGTCAACGTCAAGTGATGGTTTCTTCAGGAGCCAAATCAAATGTGCTTTGGTTTCTTGAGGAGTGATTTGGTTTCTTGAGGAAATCAAAAGTGATTTGGTTTCTTGAGGAACCAAATCAAATGTGATTAGGCCAAATCAAATGTGAAGGAGAGGCCCTCTATCCCAGACCCAGCCTGAACCAAAAACCTCAGAGTGGTCAGGCTTTCCTTAAAAATTATGGCTATGCCTCCCCCCTGACCCTCCAGCCTGGGCTGGTGCTGGATGAAATACCCGGCCGGAACAAGGTCAGCCAATATTGACCCAAAAATCTCATCCAGTCAGGCCTACATCACACACACTAGATCAGCAGCCCACTTCAACATGGAATCATGGAGGATAGATGATTTATTTTCTGCTGACCTTGCGTTAAACAGCACCAGTGACAGGCCAGGGTCTTCTGAGACCTCAAGCTCCCAGTTACCTGAATTAGGGATGATCAAGCAGGGGTTAGGCACGAACCAGCTATCCTTCAGCTCACATTGACACCATCCCCCCCTTGGACCATACTTCCCCCAGCCCATGATGACCCCTATTGCTGCTTTCCCCCCTCCCCGGGCAGGTCACTCCCAGCCAGGCTCCCAAATATATGAGATATCAACTGGGCACACAACACCATCCATAGATTGTGTGACCCTACTTGGGGTCACAACCCACAGTTTGAAAACCTCTGACACAGTAGCTTTTTACAATACAAATATTGAACACCTAAGTTTGGATAACACCTATCCAATGTTAAAGCAAACTTACCTTTGTTTAGGTTTAGGTTAGGGTGAAAAGGCATAAATGGGAAAAGTTCAGACAAACAGAACATAGGTCACAGTCCAGCACAGCACTCAAACACATGCTTACATGCATCCCTCTTGAGCAACATGTACATAGATCCCACTGACACCAATGCGGGTTAAGCATGGTGTATAAGTGCCTTGCTGAACCAAGACCTTCATTTTTGCATATTGAAACATACATGGTTGCCATGGACAACACCAGAAGAAAGACTCAAGATGACCAAACCTTATTAATACACACCATTGGTATCAAGTCAATTTTGGGTGCAGTCACACAAGGTACAGGGGTCCAATTCCTGCGCAACCCCATGGTAGGCAATCGCTGCCACCACTTTTTGGGCCCATGGAGAGAACTGGCCACACGGTCTGTTCCCTGAAGCCATCTGCTCGGCAGCTGTTGGAGGGTGGAGAGACACTGATCAGGGGGACAGGGCAGTGAGGCACACACCCTTTTGGTCTCCTCCTTCCCCCCAATCAACTGCTTGTCAGGTGGATTGGAGGAAGGGGAGCCTGGGAAAAGAATGCAAACTCTTCCCAGACTCCACTCCCCACGATTAGCTGTTAGGTGGAGGGAGGAGTGCGGCCCAATCCACAGACTCTGCCTGGGGCAAAGGCTGCACTGCCCAGCCACGCAGGTTGCCCCAGCTTGGGCAGCCGTACCCCAGTTGGGGTAAGACTGCTCCATGACACATCCTTGGAATTTTCCAAGAATACGTCACAGAACAGCCAGCTGCTTGCCCCCCCCACCAGGGCAGGGGGAATATCTCGTGGGCCCTGGGCCCATGAGTCACGCCATTGCATAGTTTGTTTGCTCAGGGAGGCGTAAGGCCACCTAAAGTGTGGTGGACTCCCCAGCCTGTCTCATGTGACTGCACTCAATTATGTACTGGAGGTTATTTTTAGTCAGATCTGTAACAGTCAAAAAGGCCACACCAAGCCCTTCCTTGCCACTTGGGAAGAGCTGCCTACAACTACTCCCCTATCTCTTAGAGGAGATTAGAGGATTTCTACCCCTCTAGAGAGAGGGGAGTAGTTGTAGGCAGCTCTTCCCAAGTGCCTAGAAGAACTGTCATACTTCTTCCCAGGACACCTCAGAAGGCTAGCGTTGCCCTCAGAGGATTATCATTTGTCCCAGGCCCTAATCTCCCCCAAGAGGGTCAGAAATCAGGGTTATATTCATTGGCCTTTGACCATTCTCAGAGAACATGAAGCAATACTCTACATCTTTTAGGGAGACGTTCACCTACAAGAAAAAATGAACACAGCACACTATGCCAAACAAGTACTCCCCATCCTTCCTGTTCCATCCTTCCTGTTCCAATACAATTGGTGCTTTTATTTAGATGGACACCTGCTCTGCTCCTGCTCCACCTCACTCCCAGGTGGCCCATCTATTTAGAAGCGGGTCACACTGGGGTGAGGCGGAGCAGCAGCGGTGCAGGTGCTGCCAACTCTGCTCATGGCGCTCCGGAACATCCCAGAGCACTGTGAGCAGAGAGGGCCACCCAAAACTAGAGCACCAGCTGGGGATGGAGCAGCAGTCCATCTGAAGGATGGACAACCACAGAAGCTCTGCTCCTGGCCGCAGGTTGCCCTGGCAACAGCCATAGACCTGCGGACAGCAACCTAGGCCATTTTTAGACGTGCGTGGCAGCGCCCACGCTTGTTTTTCAAAAGACCCGGAAGTCCGCTTTACACGTGATGCTGCCGCCAAATACGCTCATGTGTGAGCAATGCGCATCCATTTCCGGCCACGTATGACCAGCCTCAATCACCGACCTGGTCAGTTCGCGGCCAGAAATGGATGTGCATCGCCCGCACATGCGCATATTCGGCGACGGCGCCATGTGTAAAGTGAACTTCCGGGTATTTTGGAAAACAAGTGCAGGCGCCGCCACGCACGTCTAAAAAGAGCCCTAAAGTGGCTGACAATATGCCAGAAGCTCTATGGCAAGGGGGAGGGGTGCAGGCAGACTGCAGAGGCAGGCTCCATGTAAACCCACCACCGGAGCATACCCGGGGGTGGCCACCCCAAGTCTGTCTAAAAGCACCCAATGCAATCATAATTGTTCCTAAATCCAATTATGTAGTAGTCCAACCAACTATCAAGATAAGTATTCCACAATTTCTGTGCATGGGAAAAGCTGCCTATTCTTGCTGGTTTAACCTCATCCAGCATTGTGGGATAATGTTATCCTACCCCGGGGGCACATCTTTGCAATAACTTAGATGTTAGTGGCCCTCTGAGTTTGGCCTTTTAGGACATTGTCACTGCTACACAATATCCAAAAAGGACAGTCAGTTAGTGTTAACCATTTGTTTTCTGTGGACGAAAAACTACCCAGACTAACATGTTACCCCAGATGCAAATGGTTGTTTTTTTTCCATATAGGGTAACAAGTTACCCCAAGCCTATGTTAATGGTTTGGGGTAACTTGTTACCCCAATTACATTTTAGGTTATCTTGATAATCCAATTAACTTTCTATAACAACCAAAATCAATATTTGTTTAATATAACAATATTTGTCTAATATAGAATAGTTTGGTGCCATTTAGCCCACTTTTAGACGAGTGGCCGACTCTAGCACATTGAGGTCTTTCAAATGCGCTTTTTAAAAGAATGCACAAGCGGCAATTTCAGTGACAGCAGTGACTTCCGGCTCATCTAAAAAAAACACATGACCTTTTTTCAAAGTGTGTTTTTCAACGTGCTAGAACTAGCTGCTCGTCTAAAAGTGGCCTTAGGGAGTCCTTCAGGTTCCCCATTGAAGGGTGGGGGAGACGGGAAATGGGAGGGACGGGTATGGGTTGGATGGACTTGCTTGCCTGTATTAAGGTTATTGTTTAACTTTTTATATGTTTATCTTTTATATTTTGTATTATATATTATATATTTTTATGTTGTTCACCGACCCAAGCTGCCAAGGCAGGAAGGGGCGGGATTATATATAAATATTGCTTGCTGAAAATAAATATCTTTGTTTTCAGAACCTGATTGGCTGTTTCAGGTTTCAACCTTAGCACTTACTCCTGTATCACAGGTAACAAATTGCTGCCCCTCACTCCTCCCTTTTGCAAAGACACCAAGGTTTCCGGTTTCCTGAATATTAGCACTTTCTCTTGTATCCCAGGCAACCAATAGCTGCCCCATCACCCTTCCCCTTTGCAAAGACAACAGTTTGTCCCAACAGATGCAAGCATCAAAAATCCCTGCCAGACAGAGAAGGTGCAGTGGAAAACTTCACCATAGAGCTTCCTACAACAGTAAACATTTGATTTCCCCTCATTCCTTGCTCCCAGTAAGCCCCTGCATGCCAAGCTGGGAGGTGGGAGTGGTGCAGCCAGCCAGCTGGGCTCTGTGCCATGCTGGGGGAGTGGCAGGCAGCCAGCTGGGCTACCCTACAACACACACTCTTATCTCTTATCTCAGTGTGTGTGTGTGTGTGTGTGTGTGTGTTACAGGGGATGGGGGTGTATTTTGACACATACTGACATCTGCTGTTACATGAAATGGAATTTGATCAGGGTGCATGTGTACCCTGATACAAAGTTGCCCCACAAAAACAAGAACATAATTTGCTTCACAAATTGGATTAACTGTTTCACAAATTAATTGTTTACAGCTTCTGATCACTACCTTAAACAATTCATTCATAAGAGCTGCTTGTGAAAACAGTGGAAAAGTTTTGGTAGCTGCTGTTTTGATCTTTCATTCTTTGGAATCTCTTTCTGCATTTAACAAAAGGTAGGTATTTTGTAAAGGCATTTAAGATAATAATAACACACTGAAAGGCACAGTAGGAACATTTAACACAGACAAATAAAAGGAATTCCTAGTACATGTTTTGTGCATTTTTAACACCAAGAGATTTTAATTGTCCACTGTTGAATGTTTAATTTCTACAGAATTCTTTACTCAAATGTTTCACTCATTCACTATATCATCAGGTGCAGGTAATATTTAGACCCAGAAGTTCCCAAATTGTGGGTCAAGACCCCAAGCACAGTCTTACCTTCTGCAAATAAGGCCATGATCCCAATTGTTATTTGCTGTTCTTCGCATGCCGTTGCTGCCTTCTGGGGGTCACAGAATTATATGTCTCAAAATGGGGCTATGTGGGAAAAAAATTTTGAAACACTGCGCTAGTCTGATTTAGGGCTTCTAAATTACATCAGCATTTACATTTTACATTTACACTTAGTTAAGCATTTGCTCCACCTTCTCTTTCCAATCTCCGATCTCTAATCTCTAAAACCTGTCCTAGAAAAGAAATTACTTTTCTTGTTCAATCAGGAAACAGAATAAATACCACATCAGCCATACTTCCAACTAAAATTGACAATTTAAAAACTAAAGACTAATTTGAGGGGGGGGGGGGAGAATCATATTTTTTTCATGGACAAGCTGGGCAATTCACTAAATAAATGGTTATTAATTAACAAATTTAAGTGTTACCACTCAGGAGAGATATCGTGAAGCCATTGTGAATAACCCACTGAGAACATCAGTTTAATGTGCAGGAGTGGTCAAAAAGATAACGGAAATTTTAGGAGAGAAATTCAAAAGAGGCAAAGTAGGTAAGATGAAATCTTTTATTGGACCCATTTTTATTGGTGAGGGTATGCAAGCTTTTGAATTTCTTACTGAAGGGTTCTGTGAAAAATGATATCTAATCAAAAACGGCTCCCACTGTGGTGAAATCACCCTAATGCATTCCAAAAGGCACACTTCGGATGGAAAGTGCTATATAAATACACGCTATCGTTAACATCTGTCTGCACCATATTTACCTGTGAACTTCATAAGGCAGTAGCCCACATGTCTTTCTCTCAGGAAATTTTAATACTAATTGCTGTAAGATAGCATTGTATAAATCTACAATATGTAATAACAAATAGTATATTCTATAAATTAATATCACGTTAACATGAAGCCATGCTGAAATATTATGGAAGCACATATTACATGCACACTACTACCAACAGAGTTCATCATGATTAAATGTTATTACAGTGAACACTGAAGGAATTAATCATGACTTGCACTTATTATAAAGTGGTACCAATGCAGGGGAGTGGGGGGAGGTTAACCTAATTAAATTCCAGAAACCACTTTAGGGCTCTATTGCATTGTGGATGCTGGGTTTTATGTTAATTAATTCTGTATGAAAGGTTGCTGGAGTGTTTTAATATTATTCAAAGAGGCACAACTTTACTACCAGAAAGGGTGTTCTTAAACAAGCAAAGTGATTGGGGGTGGGGGGGGCGTGGCCGCTGTGGCACTGCTGTGAAGCATCCTCTCAGGTAGAGTGTGTGGGGAGGGATTTAAACAGGCAGTTCCCAGCGTGGCTACCCCATCCATGGAGGTAAGCCACCATGCACTCCCTCTGCCATGGACCATGGGGGAGGGGGAAGTACGCCAGGCTGGCCTTTGCAATTGGAACCCAGGCTCCCCAGTGCTCCCAGCCAGTTCTTGTGAATTGCAATGGCTGTGTCCCCCACCCACGGTGCCTATGAGTGGTGGACTGGTCTGCTGGAGTGGATGGCCTTCCCAGTTTATACGGGCAGGGGCTTTGTTGCCACCTATAGCCACAGAGCTATTTGGCTTGCCTCGCACAGAACACTCTGGATTTCCCAGCAGTGTTCTTTGCGTGGCCATGAGTGGGTGATCCGTGGTTCACAGGAGCATGAATCCCCCCAGTCCACTTTAAGATGGCTGGTGGACTCTGTGGCTCTTCTTTATTTCTTTTTATTTTATTTTTATTTCTTTATATTTATTGGCCACCCCCTCATGCCTACGGCATCCCGGGGTGGCTCACAAAATATAAAACAATACTAAAATACATAAAACATCATCATTTATAAACAAGTAAAAATACCCACACCCACCCCCAAAATTCCCCCCCTCCCCTCCCACCCTCCCCTCCGAAGGCCTGGGTGAAGAGCCATCAGACCCAGGGCCAGGCGAGCTTCCTCTGGAAGGGAGTTCCAAAGCCGCAACCTGGCCACCAAGAATGTCCTCTCCATCGTGGCCCCCCATTTAACATGGGGGACTTCCAGGAAGGCACCCCCAGCAGACCGCAGGGGCCACCCTGGGGCGCGGAAGGTGAGGCTGTCCCCAAAGTATGAGGGGCCCCGACCACATAGGGCTTTATAGACCAACACCAGCACCTTGAATCTGGCTCGGTATGCTATAGGCAGCCAGTGCAGAGCACGGAGCACTGGTGTAATATGCTGCCATCACCTCGTCCCTGTAAGGAGATGGGCTGCCACATTCTGCATCAGCTGCAGCCTCCGAACCGGAATCAAGGGAAGCCCCATGTAGAACGCGTTACAGTAGTATAGCCTCGAGGTGATGAAGGCATGAATAAGAGTGGCCCGGTCGAGCCCGGATAGAGATGTATGGGCGCAGCCTCCGTACCAGATACAGCTGGCAAAAGGCAACTTTAGCCCCCACCTCCACCTGCCGATCCAGACAGAGTCCCAGATCCAAAACCACCCCCAGACTCCGAACCTGCTGGGCTATGGGAGAGCAGACCCACCTCCCTCACCCTACCCACCACCATCACCTCCGTCTTATCAGGATTGAGCTTCAGTCTGCTCTGCCGCATCCAATCCACCACAGCCTCCAAACATTGGGAAAGCAGCGACAGCGATACCTGGGTCGGTCAAAAATAAAAGGTACAGCTGAGGATCATCAGCATATTGGTGACATCGTACCACAAATCCTCTCCCAAACTCCCCCCTGGGCTGCATCTTCTATCTTTACTTTTTCCAAAGATGCATTGCGTAGCAGCCAGCCGTTCGCCCAGCCACACAGCAGGAGGGGAGGACATCTGGCATCCACCAGTCACATGATGTACTGCATTGTGTGGTATAGCTACCCAGAGTGGGTTAAGGCTGCCCAAGGCGTCTCTTGTGGCTGCACCCAATGACTTGTCCAAGTCCACGACTAAAACAGGATTTGAACCCTGGTCTCCCAGGTCAAGTCCTTATCCTCTATGCTACACAGCCTCTCTATAAGAACAGTTTATTGGATGTCTAGAAATGAATACTCTTTCACTGGGGTCTTTAAGAAATGGTTAGCTAAACATGGCTGGGATGGTTTTAGAGAGAGGGTGGGGTGGCCAAATGTGAAAGATGTAGACAAAGTAGTTCAGATGATAGCTTTAGGGATGTCAACTCCCCCAAGTGTGCAGAGGGATGGACAAATGACCTTTATGGTCCTTCCAGCTCTATTGTTTAACCATTCTATGTGTGTAATTTTGTTCTCTTGTGTGATCCCATTAACTTGAATTCAAGTAGAAAGTAGGCAATGTGAAATCCTAGCCTGCATATTGCCTAAACTGCTCTTGCTCTAGCTAGCTATTTATTTAAGCAGGAAAGAGGATAGTGAACAGCCCTGTGCCTCATTGTGAACTGGAGGAAAGGTTCTGGCAGGGTCAGTTTGCTTCCTAAAATAATGTCTTTAATTTAGGCATTGTGTAGCAATCTGACGCCATAGAATTCCTGTCTTTATATGCCTCTTTGTAGGGGGAAGAAAGGGGGCATTCTGTCTGAAATGTCATAATGTNGAAATGACTCTGAATCTGAGCGATCTTCTTGGGTGGCCATGCAGGGTAGCATCTTGTCTAAAAACACCCCAAATGTTTCAATATGTTTTTTCTTAGGAATCACTGCTAGATGGTGTAGTCCTAAGCAGCTGGGTGGATTGGGGAAGGCAGCATTCACACAACACTCTTTTAGAGTGGGTAGTGACACAAACACACATCCTGAGTGTGTGAAATCCTTACAGTTTCCTGTGCCCCTTGTTCTTTGCCACCAGATGCAAGGGGAGGGGCATTGAAATGCAAGTGAATCAGCAGCTGCATGATCACATTGCTATGGGACAGGGCCAACACAACAGAGATAAAGGAACAAGTGGCGAGTTTGCAAGGAGGGGACAGTATTGTGTGATTGAGTCCCCAGTATTATGGAATTTGTGTGGCCAGGAATCAAAGCTCTAATTCTGCATATCATAATTCTGCATAAGCATGCTCACAGATGATTGTTGTATGCAAGACACAGGAAGTGATTGTGGCACTATCTATGTTGCTGGTAAGGCCTTAGCTAGGGTGCTGTGTCCTGTATTGAGTACACCATTTAAATAAGGATGTAGATAAACTGGAGAAAATCCAGAAGACAGCAATGAGAATCCAAGCCATATGAAGAGAGATTGGAGGAAGCAGGTATGTCTAGTTTGGAGAAGAGAAGACTAATGGGGATATAATAAGAGGTTTTAAATATCTAACAGATGTTCATAAAGAAGATGCAGAACAATTGTTCTCCTCTCCTGTAGCAGGGAGGAGAAAGAGCAATGGGTCCCAGCTTAATGAAAAACTTCTTCACTATATTACTATTAATTTGTATAGTGCCAACTATAGGCCTGGTACTTAAATGTAATGCTATTTTAGAAATACGGTCCTCCCTGACGGTGCTTAGAATCTAGATTGACCAAAGAACAGAAGGGAAACATAGGGTGCTTTCCGATGTTTCAAAATGTGGGGAAGAGGGCAATGTTAACACGTGATGTGACTCTGGCCTTTTTTGGAGGACACATTGCATGTTAGCTGGCTGCCCACCTCAAGTGGGTGGGTGTGTGAACATCTGGTGGCCATCGGGCATACAAGCCACTGAACCTCATGTTAACATGCCAAAAGAGGTATGTCTCATGTGGTTTCACTCAGGAGGTGCAGCACACAAACTGCGGTGGGCCTGATCCCTGCACAGCCCGGTGGCAGGCAAGCACAGCCACCACACTGCAGGGCCAACATGGGGAGCTGGGCAGCTTGTTTCCCCTCCCACACACACACACACACCATGGAGCAACCAGGCAGGCGGACTGCTGTCAGATCTCCTCCCCATGGCTGGGGTGGGCTGAGGTGCCGGCCACACTAGCAGGTGCCCAGCCCTGTCCCACCTCCCTCCCCCGGCCTGAGCATAATCCTTCCCCTAGCTGTGACATAGCTACACATGATGGGTGACAGCACCCGCCACTCAAAGGTCTCCACTAAGCTTGCTGCATGGCAGGACAGAAGGGGCCCGGGCTGGCATGTTGCTACACCTTAGGCAGTCTTGCCCCCATCATCTTCTATCTTTACTTTTTCCAAAGATGCATTGCGTAGCAGCCAGCCGTTCGCCCAGCCACACAGCAGGAGGGGAGGACATCTGGCATCCACCAGTCACATGATGTACTGCATTGTGTGGTATAGCTACCCAGAGTGGGTTAAGGCTGCCCAAGGCGTCTCTTGTGGCTGCACCCAATGACTTGTCCAAGTCCACGACTAAAACAGGATTTGAACCCTGGTCTCCCAGGTCAAGTCCTTATCCTCTATGCTACACAGCCTCTCTATAAGAACAGTTTATTGGATGTCTAGAAATGAATACTCTTTCACTGGGGTCTTTAAGAAATGGTTAGCTAAACATGGCTGGGATGGTTTTAGAGAGAGGGTGGGGTGGCCAAATGTGAAAGATGTAGACAAAGTAGTTCAGATGATAGCTTTAGGGATGTCAACTCCCCCAAGTGTGCAGAGGGATGGACAAATGACCTTTATGGTCCTTCCAGCTCTATTGTTTAACCATTCTATGTGTGTAATTTTGTTCTCTTGTGTGATCCCATTAACTTGAATTCAAGTAGAAAGTAGGCAATGTGAAATCCTAGCCTGCATATTGCCTAAACTGCTCTTGCTCTAGCTAGCTATTTATTTAAGCAGGAAAGAGGATAGTGAACAGCCCTGTGCCTCATTGTGAACTGGAGGAAAGGTTCTGGCAGGGTCAGTTTGCTTCCTAAAATAATGTCTTTAATTTAGGCATTGTGTAGCAATCTGACGCCATAGAATTCCTGTCTTTATATGCCTCTTTGTAGGGGGAAGAAAGGGGGCATTCTGTCTGAAATGTCATAATGTTTAAAAACCACTTCCAACCAATTCCAAAATTGTGGTGAATGGAGTAAGCATCAAGGGGCAGAACCCTACTGACACTGGTGAAACGCCTGGGCCCCCATACACCTGTGTCCATGACAGTTCTTGTTCATACTAGTAGAATGTAAGCCACCTTGCTATAACCAGTAGAATTATGGAATGCACATTTTCCACTGAGGAAAAAATGATGATTAGTTCACTTATTTCTGATGTCAGGTGGCCTCATTTGACACAAAAAGAGATAGCAGCAGCAAGAGAAGAGTAAACGTATGGATGAATTTAGAATGTGCCAGTGCAGTTGGGAGAGGGTAGCAGTATGTAACTTGACATACAGGTTGGGAAGCTGGGTTTTGCGTATAGGGGAGAAAGCAGCTAGGACTGAATACAGCATATATGTAGATTGCTCTAGGAGTCGCAACGCTCCACACAGGGTGGAGACATGTCAGGAGGGCAGTACTTCCTTCAGATAGCCATGACATCACAATGCTCAGCAGGGGGCAAGGCCACATCAGAAAGTGGGCTGGGAGCCTCTTTCTGATTGGCCCTGCCCACCCCAATGGTAAATTTTGCAAATCCTTGAACAATTATTAATCCAGCCCTGAAGAAAGCTTTACTGAATTGGAACCTTTAGCTATGACCCACCTCGGCTTTACTATCAATTGCTTTGCTTTGTATAGTTTTTTCAGTAGTTAAGAAGCCAACAAATGTCACTACTACAGACATTTGGCTCCTGATTCCACTGAACTCTTCTATCTGGGTAAGTAATGAAAGAATACACACCATGTGTTTTTGGATGGGTTTTGCTGTATCGGGTGAAAATTGCATGTCCCAGTGCAACTTTCTACATGCATAGAAACAAAATAAGAAGGAAATCTGAAAGTTAACAGGGTGTGGGAGGAGTGGAATTATTTCTTAAATCAGTGGTCGGGAACCCTTGGCTTTTGGGTCAAATCTGGCCTGCACCTGTTTTTTATTTGGCTCCTTTCCAATTTCTGGATCTGGTTTGTGGATCTAGCACCTACCCTAAAGCACTGAAAGACAGCGCTCAGGGAAAGGGAGTGGAGATAAGGGCATATGTTCAAGGCTAGGGGATAGATCTATGGCATAGATCCATGATCTGAATCCACCCATTCCCCCCCATCCTAAGCATACCCCTTAAGCACCACCATTCCCAACTTCTATCTGACCCATGAGATTGTACTAATTTTCACAGTAACCTACAGGACCCACCCCTTAAGACACCCCCAAATCCAACATAACAAATAAATTACACCAGACTTCCTATATGTTTTTTCCTTGTCTATACCATGCATCCCTATGTCTCCCCTTCCACTAACAATTTATTTTCAGGAAACTCTGATGAAGTACATCTTGAGTCTCCTTTTCATGGCTAATGAGGAGACAACAACAATTTGACTAATACTAGTACAATTACTGAAGCAGTGAAGCGTGCATCTCTGATTAGACGTGATAATTTGCAAGGCTGGGCTCTTCACATTAAGTTTGCAAACAGTTTAAAAATCACTTCCTCTATTTATCCAGCTAATCTCTGTTTAATGACTCCAGACCTGACAAAAGACAGTGAAAATGTCTTTAGAATACTTTCTTTCATTTATGATGCCAGTGTGTGGAGCAAAGATGTATTATGTAGTAAATTGCTTCTAGAAGACTCTAGGACAAGGTTACACAGATGATTTTTGACAATGGTGAGATATTTTGTTTTTAGCATCCTGAGAAATACCTGTTTCTTTTGCACTGGGGTTTGCTGCTTTTGCCTGTTTCATCAGTTTTGAAACCAGACTTGGATGTGTTGTGTTTGTTTGGTTTTTTCACTTGGGTTCTATATGCTGGGTTTCCTTTTTTTTCCTAATGCACCTTTTTATATTTAATACTTGCCCTCACAAATACAGGTCACTTTTTTTTTTGACAGTCAAGTATGATATTAGGACTCCCTGTCCCTGCCCCCCATCAGTCAGCATCATTGTGCGCTAATAGATTCTTCATGACAATTTTGCATAGCCGATACATACCCTTCCCAGGTTTTGGTGCAGTCCCTTTTCCTCTCAGACACGTTTGTTTTCAACAGTCAGATCTAAAACAAGACAATTCTGACAGGCTCATAACTGCCAGCTGTAGCTTCAAAGCCATAGTTTTGAAGCTATGATACTTCGGGCAATGATTCTTGTCAGATTTCATATGCTAAAGGGCAGTACATGGGTGGAAAAGTTCCCCTGAAAAACAAAGGACGCAGAAATTGGCATTTCTGATTTGGGCCTTTATCCCACAAACGTCTATGTGTATATTTATTTATTTAACACATTTTATTACCCAGCCCCTGCTGCTCCAGGCAGCTCAGGGTGGCTTACACATAAAAACAATAAAACAACTAAAACAGCACAATAAAAGAGAAAGCAAAAAATAGATCTCCCACCCTTCCTCCCTAACTCACAACCCCCCACCCTAACCCCCATCTCCCCCACCAAATGTCTGGCGGAACAGCCAGGACTTAGTCATACTCTGGATGAAAGGGAGGTCCGGGGCCATCCGGGCCTCCACCAGGAGGGAATTCCACAGCCGAGGAGCGGCCACCAAGAATGCCCTTTCCATAGTGGCCCCCTGAGCCAGAGAGGACCTCGAGGAGGGGGCTCTCGGCCTACCACAGGGGTCGCTCCAGAGCATGGAGAGTAAGGCGATGTAAGAGTAAATGGAGAGTAAATCGGGCCAAGGCCATATAGGGTTTTATAGGTTAACATCAACACCTTGAATTGGGCCCAGAAGACTATAGGTAGCCAATGCAGAGCCCGGAGCACCAGTGTAATGTGCTCACGATGGCCCGACCCTGTAAGGAGACAGGCTGCTGCATTCTGCACTAGCTGCAGTCTCCGGACCGTCAATATGTGTAGCCCCACATAGAGCATGTTACAATAGTGCAATCTCAAGGTGATGAAAACATGGATGATGGTGGCCAGGTTGCTATCTGAAACATATGGACGAAGCCGATGCACCAGATATAACTGGCGAAATGCACTCCTCGCCACTGACCCCCTCACCTGGAGATCCATGCGGAGCTGCGGGACAAGGAGCATGCCCAGACTGCGAACCTGGGGAACCACATCAATGACAGGGGTCATCACATTCGCCGTCTTACCCACCAATATCACCTCCATCTTGTGGGTCTGGGTTGGATGAAAAAGAGAGGTAGAGTTGGGTGTCATCAGCATATTGATGACACCACACCCCAAACTCCCTGACAACCTCTCCCAAAGGCTGCATGTATATGTTCAACAGGAGAGGAGACAAGATGGAACCTTGTGGGATACCACACATGAGGTGTCAGGATGACAAAGAGTAATTTCCAAGTACCACACGCTGAGTTCTTCTAGCCAGGAACAAGTGGAACCACTCAAGAACAATCCCACCCACCCCAGCTTGCTCCCACAGGTGAGTCACCATCTTGTGGGTTAGGGTGGTGGGTGGGTGGGGATTTTTGTATTCATCCCTTTGTTGTATATTTTAAAGTCGTTTTTAACATTATTAATGTTTGATATTGTGTGCCACCCAGAGCTGCCTGTGGCAGGATGGGCTGGTTAAAAATACTTGAAAATAAAAATAAAATAAAATAAAACCTCATGGTCAACGGTATTAAAAGCAGCCAACAGATCTAACAGAATTAGCAGGGTCGAATGACAATGGTCCAATTCACAGCGGAGGTCATCGACCAAAGACACAAGTGCAATCTCAGTGTCATAGCCCAGATGAAAGCTGGACTGCGAAGGATCCAGATAGCCGGTGGGATAGCTGGTACCACACTATATGTGGTAGTAAATAAGTTGTGTTTTTCCTTGAACTGATCTTCCAGGAACATAGGACAACAGGATGAGGTGCAGACTGTCAAGTGACATAAAATGGTATAATCCCCCAATGTCAAATCCCCCATTGTCAAAAATCACAAATTTGGTCCAAACCGCATGAGATTTTTAAGAATATTAAACTGTGAGCTCTTTTTACTTGTCTCCTGGCTTGTTTGTTTTTAGAACATGAGTCATATTTTCAAGCTTTTCTCTTCAACCATGACAACAACCTATAACTTAGAGAGTTGTTGTTTTTTTAATGGAAGTTGAGATTCTCACAACTTTCTAGTGATTTTAAATTGAGACCCCCAAATCCCAATTCTTTCTTCAAAATCCCAAGGAGAAAACCACAAGAATTGGCAATCCTGAAATGGAGAGATCCTAGCTCAAGAAGATCCCCACTTCTCTTCTGGTCCTGAAAAACTTCCTACATGAAGAGGGGCAGAGCTGGGAGCAGATTGCTATTCCTGGGAGTTGGGTTGTCAGACAGATAATGAGATGTCATTTATCAGAGCTGAAGCCAATAGTAGTTTTATGTTTGCAAATATTATTCACATATTTTCAGATAGTCCTCCAAATGATATCAGTAGCTCAAACATATTCACATGCTTGTTTATTTTGGTTCAGTTACTCATTTATTTTGGTATTTCAGTTATTTTGCTTTGGTTATTTTGTTCATTTTTTATTTTGGTTATTTTGTTTTGACTACAGTAGTGCCAAAATGAAGTAACCAAAATGATTATACTGAAATTACTAAACCAAAATATCCAAAGTAGATATCTGGCAAAGCACAACTGAAAATCTATTTGTTGGATACAAATAGAAGTGGATGAATTTGTTGGATACTGTATTCACCATGAATATCCATTCCAGCTCAATCCCTTGTTTTAAAATGCTGCAACTCCATAGAAGTCTATAGAATAGACTCTGCTATTAGATCAGGAACTTCATCTGTCAATGGGGTCACAATATCGACTGATATTCTATTTATTTTGCATATCTTTGCTGCTGTGGTGGCGGAGTCAAAGATTTTGGGTGAAAACAGGTGTGCAGCTGGTGGGACTGCCCCCTGCGTCATCCTGGGACAAAAAATCATGGGCAACATGGCCCAAGTCCAGTTGGGACACTGGACTGACGTACCCATGTCCAGGGAGCCATCCCCCTAAAACGTGCAGGCGGGCAACCCAGCTCACTCCCTGCTTCCGAGGCCCCACCCACTGCCATGCCAGACAGCCATGATAGCCCATGGCCCACCCGGGTGGGTATGGCACACTGCAACAAACATGCTAGCCTGCTGTGGTCCACATGGACAGTCTGTAGCCCAGGCTGTGACCTCAGAGATTTGCCGAGGTCACAGCCCGTGCTAGCTGACAACAATCCCTGGGGCAATCCCAGGCCTACATCTGGTGGCATGTGTTTACATGTGCCACCGTGTCCTGGGCCAAAGTGGGCCACAGCGGGCCAAGATCCTGTCGGGTTTTACCCTATGTTGATATCTCACAGTGAAGACCTGCCTTAAAGTAACTGCACAGACATTCTAACTCTACAGAACCGATGCCGCACAGCTCCACCATGGCCCTTATTTTGAAATTTTCACCTGCCACCCATACCTGGGAGCCACAAAGAGCCCATGACTCTGAGACCATTTTTCTCAGGACTGTTCCTTAGATGGTGCAGCTGCTTCCCCTTCCCCTTTGCAAAATGGTAGGAATAAAATGCCCAGACTTGCCCTTACTGAAACTAATAATTACAGTCTGTGCTTTAATATATATATTAAACGGGATAGTTAATTGTGGGCAGGTGTATCTCGTTAAAGGAGCTGATTCCTCCAGAGACTGAGAAATTGTAGGTTTGGTAGCAGCATGGTGCAGCTCTGAGGTTGGTTATTCCCATTTTTGTGGAGCTGGGCGGTTTGCTTTCAGTGAAAGAAAAGAGCAGCTGTTCGTGGATTTTATTCAAGTAGAGAGAGAAAACCCTAGATCGCTTTCCTTCTGCACCCAAGGAAGTTATGTTCGCCTACCTCCAAAACAAAGGAAAATATTTTTTTTTTAAAACCAAAAAAGACCAAGAAGGGCAGAATCCTCCATCCGTTGAAGTCAATAGCAAAATTCCCATTGACTTTAATGGTTGGGAATTGTCCTAGAAATGTTCTTGCTTGTACATGTTCTTGCTTGCTTGCTTGCTCTGTTCAACTGATTTCTGATCCTGTGTAGTCAACTCCAAGAGGTAGAAAATTCTTCCAGATGGTTTGTCAAGGTCTTGATCCTCTCTGACTACTGCTACAGTACGAGGACTGAAGACTACCTCAGAAATGGGCAGAGCTGGGTCAAGATGCACCTATGAGTGCTTTTACACATGACCAGGCCCAGCCCCAGGATTTGCAGGACCATGCAGGGTCATGTGCAAAGTCTTGGTGCGGGGCCTAATTTGCATAATTTAAATAATTTGCTGGGGCTGCCACCCCCCAGCACGGGGCCTAGACTGGCACAGGGCCATGTGTGATGGCACATGTTGCACATGCCTACAGCTGGCCCTGCACATGATGGCTGCCACCGCTGCCACCACGACAAACATCCCCAGGGATTTCCACAAGTGACAGCCTGGAATAAACTCCACCACGGCCAGGTGCCAGACCGTGGTAACATCTGGGGGCCATTTTCAAGTCTGACGGTGGCACCCAGATTAATCCACGCTAAAGCGGATTAATCTCTGCCACCATCACATCTAAAAACATGCTATTTGTCAATCCAATTATACAGAACGTGATTTTCAAATTGCTGCGCTTGCATCTTCCACTGCCTACCCAGCGAAATTAAGTACATCCTAAAAATCAGTTTCATATTGTCCTCA
>QEPC01000407.1:518332-532021 GCA_003113815.1 Sphenodon punctatus
GAAGTACTCCCCACTGGAGTACACTGTTGATGTGAGCAAAGGGAAGAATGGTAAAGTTAGTCATTTGGTCTACAGAAAATTAAATTACCAATAAATATAAGGTTAGGCCAGTGATTATCAGACCTGTGCAAAATATTGGTGGCTTAGTCAGCTTGGGATTTCCGCTTTGAATGCAGTGTTGCCAGATTTCTGTCCCCACTCAGTCTAGATGTCTATACTAAGTAAATAAAAATGCCATCTTATGTCATTAAATTCCCAATTTTACTGTCACCACATAACCATACTAAGGCCGTTTTCGCGCGGTGCCGCTGGATGGGGGGATGGGTGTGCACTGGTGATGGGTGGAGATGGGCGTGCTCCCTTTCCCGTGGGTGCACATCCACCTCCACCCACAGAGCCTCTTCCATTTTGTCAGATGGCTCCATGGATGGATGATGGGTGGAGATGGGTATGCACCAGGACCACACACCCACCTCCACCCATCACCCATGGTGTTTCCATAGGCAGACACCCATCCCCTACCCACCCACCCACCACCTGGCATACACATGGACGCCCCCTCCCCCCACCACACACCCACCTGCATACCCAGAATCGGGGCGTGCTGGGGGGTGGTGGTGTCCATGTAAAAATGGACACCACCATGTAAAAATGACCAGGTGAAATGACCGGGCTGCTTTGCAGGAGGGGCGGGGTATAAATTTATTAAATAAATAAATAAAATAAATTACATGCCAACACATGCCCAACTTAAATTAAATGCTATCAACTGCCCACACATACCCAAATTAAATTAAATGCACACTCACAGATGCTCACCTCTTTCTTTCTCTTGTACATACACCCTCACATCTTAGTTACTGCCCTATCTGCTCCCTTGATGTCCTGTCCCTCAGACCTGACCTGTCTTCCCTCCTTGGCCCCCACCATTCTCTTACTCTCCTCAAGCCCCACTCACCAGCCCCATTTCTCCCCACTCCTCCTGGGCACATCTTCTGTTGCCACCAGTTCCCCTGGCCCAATACCTGACTGTTCACCCATCCCACAGATTGCATGCCATCCCCTATGAAATATCGCAGTAAATGTTGTCATCCTTCTTTGCAATTTTGGTGGGATATGTGTAAAACACAGTGATTTTGCTAGGCTTCCCTTTTAACCTTCTGTGCATGTTCCGAGTGTGTTTGCCCACTGTTCTCTGGCCACTTTGCTACAAGGTTTTCAAACCAAAATCTTGCTGCTTTCACACAAAGAAGCTAAGTCTCCAGATGTGAGTCCTCATGTTCACTGTACATGTCCTCATGTACAAACCTTGGTGAATTCCTATCATAGGCTGACCTTGCCTATGATAGGAATTCACCAAGATTTGTACATTCCTACAGGAGGGACTGAATGGATACCCCCAGGAAAGGAAGATAACTGTTTCGGAGATAGGCAAAAGAAGAAAGGAAGGTAAGAGATTCCAAAACAAGGAAATGTTTGCCTTGAGGCAACCAGAATTCTCTGTTTTGGAAATGAAAACCCAGGATGTGGAATAGCGAACCAAACAATTCAAGTTCCTATTGTCAGCAGCTGCCTAATTGTACCAAATTACACATGTAATACGAGGTTTAAAAGTCCATAATATGCTTGCGCCAAACAAGAAAGGAGGAAAGTGGGACATCCGTTCAAGCTAGGGTGGAAACTTGATTTCACTTGTTTTTTCATTCTTGTCAAGAATCCTGGTTCTCGATTTGGCCGCAACAAGAAACGAGAATCAAGAATCATCAAAAATTCAGCAATACCTTGATTGAGAATTTTCTCTCTGATTTGCTTACCAGATCCTGATGTAGCACGCTTACCACATATCATCCCCCTTATTATGATGTGTACTACTTTGCCATAAATTTCACATCCTGAGAGTGAAATGTAATAATAATGATAATGATGAAAATAAGAATGATAATTCATAATTTTATGTATATACTGTCCCCCTGCCTTACATGGCACTCAGAGCACTTCACAAAAAGTTCAAACCATATAAATAAAACAAAACAATTTAAAACCATTAATAAAAATCTTTAAATGGGGCAGGCAAAAATGAAGGGCAAAATCCATTGAGGGCACCACCAGTGGATCCAAAAAGCACCTAGAAAATAAATACATTTTCAGGTGCTTTTTAAAAGAATGGAGGGAGGAACTGAGGTGAACATCCGGAGGGAGCAAGTTTCACACCAATTAATACATAATACTGACATAACTGCATTAATTAAATTCTTTCCGTATCTGGTCAAGTGACTGCTAATTGGAGGATCCACCAATTTGAGGTCACAATTCTCACTGGAGAGTCAGGGTGATTTCAGATGTTACATATCTGACATTCACCCCAGCTGAACCACAGTCAAACATGAGCTGCGTTTGACTGTGGTGAACGTCTGTTGGCTCGGGGCCAGATGTGCACCACAGTCAAACGCGGCCCGTGTTTGCATTCACCACACTTCTGGACTTCTGGACGCGAGGACGTTGAGAAGTGTGGTGAAAGGCCACCATGGCCGTGGTGAACGGAAAGTAACGTCTGGTTACTTACGTTCACCGCAGTCAATGGGAGTCACCCCCGCTCGTGGTTGCGGCAGCGGCCAGATTGGCCGCTGCCGCTGCCCGTTGGGAGGGGGGAGGACCACCAGGGAATGCAGGGGGTGGGGCCATGCGGCAGCACGCTGCGCTGCGCAGCCCCGCCCCCTCCAGAGGGAGTGCCGCTTTAGACGTGACGGGAGGGCACTTTCACCAGGGGCCGTGGGGTGGTTCGGACCATGGCATGGGGCAATGGGGTGCACATCTGTTGGCGTGCTCCTTCACCCCCAGTCATGGTCAGAACCACCCCATGGCCCGTGGTGAAAGCGCCCGCCCGTCACGTCTGAAATCACCCGCAGACAACCATGGCAAAGCAATCCTGAGGGGACATTTCTAACTGGTTGCCAACTTTCCAGGCACAAATAAAGCTAACTGGGGTGCCATTTCCACCCTTTTTTGCTGGTGACTTCACAGGGGTAAGTGCATGCATGTCACGAGAAAGTCTGTCTTTGTATTCAATTTCCCTGTCATGGCATGGTGACATGGATTGGGGTCTCTCTTTTGGCTCCTTCTCCCTGGATCTCATGCCCTTTGATCTCTTGGGGCTCTCTCTTTCTCTCTAGACCTCTTACTAATTCTTGGCCTCCCTCCATTTATTTCTCCAGGATTTCCTGGATTCTCCCTGGATTTCTTGGGCATTGTCTGGGCATTGGACATGGTGGCCAATTTCATTGGCCTGTGTTTGTTTCATAATCCACAGCAGGTCTGAGTTCTGGAAGCAAACCTCCAGCCTGACTGCACTCCCCCAATATGAATTTATTTATTTCTGGAATCTCTTAGCCTCTCGCTTTCTCCTTTCCCTTGAACTTCTTGTTTGTTCCCTTGAGCTTCTGTGTTTATTTCGCAATCCACCACCAGTCACTCTCACCGTCCCTTGGGTGCACTGTAGGCTAAAGAGGCACCTGAGGGAAGGGAGCTAATCAGGGGCATGGCATGGGAGGAGAGAGGTTGGAGACATCCACCCCATTCTCCCTGGCAGCATCCAATCCCATACTGACCATCTGCTGCCACTACACGAGGGAGAGGCGGCAAGTGCTAAGCCTCCCTCGACTTCCTAAGATACCCAACATACACATGGTCCTGGCACTGCCTCCTGCATATGGACACACCATTGCCGCCTAAAGCAGTTTCTGGATTGCATTAGGCCTTGTAGTTCTATGATAGCAGCATCCACACCCTCCAAAATTGCCCTCAGCTCCTTGGGCTCATTGTCCTCTGACACATCACTAGGCTGGTGAAGAGGAGGAGGGGGAGAGTGGGTGATGTATCCCCCAAGCCCTTCTTCTCTTTCTCTCCCAACTGCAATGGTGACAGTGAGTGCCAGGACACCTCCTGGGCACCCTAATTTCATGCATCTGGGCAAGGTGGCTGATCAGCCCAGAGGTAGTTCCCCTGTAGCCTTTCAAGACCCTCTGGTCACACACATTGCAGTGTCCATACTCTGCGGGCATGTCTGCTAGCTGGGAGAAGTACTCCAGCCAGCTGAGACCCTCCTCTTATGTGCCCTTGACCCTGAATGTCTCTGCTCCACCCCCTCCCAGACAGAGACACTACTGCTGGTGTGTGCCTCAGACACTCCTTCCATTGGAAAATAATTTGAAAATGAACCTAAATAAAAATTCTACTAAAATGCCTAAATCCTGTGATATCTGTTCCTATAATATATCCTATATACCTATAATGTATATAATATAAATGTATATAATATAAATCCTGTAGATATAAAATATAAATCCTATATAGAAATAAAATAAAATAATAAAGAATTATAAACCTCTAAATACATATAATATATACATTATATAAATATAAATCCTATATATCCTATAAGTATAATCCTATGAATACCTCTATTGATCCTGTCAATCCTGTAAATCTACCTCTATATTATATCCTAAATGCTATATCCTATATCTAAATTCTATGTCCTAAAAGTAAATATAAGTCCTAAATCCTATACCTATATAATATTAAACCTACTAATACATAATCCTATATAATATAATGTAAACCTACACCTAATCCTATCTCCTATAACTAAATCCTAAATCTTATTGTATGTGTAATAGGTTGTTTCTACACAGACTGGGGTGGGTGGGGGGATGGGTGTCCTTGCGCGGTGGGTGGAGGTGGGTGGGTGTCCTTTTACACAGACACAAACCCATCTCCACCCACGGAGCATCCTCCGGTTTTCTGGATGGCCCCATAGGTGTAGATGGGTGGGTGATGGGTGTAGATGGGCGTGCGCCGGGAGCGGTTATGCACAAACAACCACCGCCCATGTGTTTACATGGGTACAAACCTATTCCCACCCACCCACCGCCAGCCCATTTACATGGATGACCCCCCACAACACACCCACTGGAACACCCAGCAGTGGGAGAGTCTGTCCATTAAAAAAACAGCCATAGCATGTGTGTGTGTGTACTGTGTATGTATGTGTTTGACTTTGTATTCTAGGTTTGTGTGTGTAACTTGATCACCTGCAGTATTTCTCACAAAAAAAAAAAAAAGCTAGATGCCTGGTCACTTAGATGGTGCATGCACAAAATGGTCACTGGGCCGTTATGCATATGTGCAGCCCTTTTCCAAAATGGCAGTGGTAGCATCACTGCCGTTTTGGAAAGGGGCAGCCAGTTTGATGTGTGTGGCCATTTCTCATGGGCAGTGATTTTTAATTTTATTTTATTTTATTTTATTTTAAATAAATAATAAAATAATAAAATAATAAATAAAATAATAAATAAAATTAATAATAATAATAATACAATCTTTATTTTTAGATAGCACCACCCTGCCATGTCACTTGGAGCGCTTCACATATAACATATTAACACAACTTTTAATCCTCACAACAACCCTGTGAGGTAGTTTAGGTTGAGAGAAGATTGTGACTGGCCCAAGGTCACCCAGTGAGTTTCTGGCTGAGGTGAGACTTGAACCAAAATTCATACTGGGACTGAAATCTCATCAAGATCCTCCCATTTCTCGTATTCTCAGAATTTCTCATGAGAAACTAAAACGCTTCTCGTTTCAGCCTTAGTCCAAGCTAATAAACTAATAAGGTGAACCATGAGAGATCTTACAGTAGCAGTTGGAAAAGGAGACTTGGAAATTCAGGAGTTGAATTCCGATAGTTGCGAAAAGCAATCTTCTACAGGTTAAATGCTCTGGGTTGAAGTCAATGCGAGTGGCAACCAAGCAAAGGCTGAATTAGCTTATAAGCGTTCATTATATTTTGTGAAATTGAAACATGCCACCGTTAGTCTCGTGGTCAGATTTTTATTCCTGCCTGCGTATATAATGTATTATCCCATTACAGATTGACCTTGCTTGTGTAATTGGCAAAAGGGTATTCCATTAAAAGTAAAAGCTTTTTTATTTCATTTTCTCTCTACCGTTCTCTCTCTCTCTCTCTCTCTCCTTCTCTCTCTCTCTCTCTCTCTCTCTCTCTCTGTGTTTTGGTTGTTGTTGAAGGTCTACCCTCTTAGTGACCCGGCATTTAGCTTTCCAAGCATTCTTTCATAGTTCAGGAGTCAGTCTCCTGACAATTCTGCTTTATTTTATCCAGACAGGTCATCAGATCATTGTTGTCTTGAATCCTTATCAACTTAGACCATAAAAACTTGACAACTGGGAACATGTGTCTTTCTGTCTATGTGGACAGTGCTAGGTGACATCACAATACACCATGTTACCAGGAATGCTAGGTCTCTTCGGTTATAGCTGCATAGTGGAGTAAAACAAACATTGTTACAAAAGGATGTGGCATTACAGGCTGATGAAGGCCAATTGCAATAGTTATCGGTCAGGGATGAGACTACTGGGACCTCCTAGTTCTAGACACATGTTGGGGCCCAACTTACCAGTTACATGAGTTTGGACTCCCCACCGCAGAGTTGGCATATGTGATAGCAGGGAAGATGGTGACAAAACTAGGAGAGGGAGGCAGCACCTGTCCCTCCCTGTTTTGGGGAAGGAGAGGGAAGCATGGGGAAAATCAGGGGGCAGACTATCCAGGGGTCTGATTGCGCTCCTGCTATTGAACATCCCCTTTTGAGTGAGATTCAGCATGGTCTTTATGGGATGTCTCAGGACATGCTTTTGTGTCTCAATTTTGCTGACCAATACTCAGCTCGTCAGCCTTTTCAGTGCACATTCCAGAAAAATAACTGTGTGAGACACACCAAAGCCCTATTTAATATTTATTTATTATTTATTTATTATAAAATGTGTATGCTGTCCCCTCCTGCTAAAAGCATCTTGGGGCAGCTAACAACATATTAAAACAGATTAAAAACCAACAATAATACAATTCAAAATCCCACAGTAAAACAAATTACCCCTTACCCCACCCTAACCCAACCGACCCAGTCCATCTCCCTCGGGAAAGGCACGACGGAACAACTAGGTCTTACATTGTCTATGGAAAGAGGGGAGGTCAGTGGTCAGTCAGACCTCCAGTGGGAGGAGGTTCCACAACTGCACTGCTTGGGGAAGGAGAGGGAAGCATGGGGAAAATGCCCTCCACAGAGAATGCCCTCCACAAGGTCGACACCCGAGAAACCGGGGGAACCTCAAGGAGGGTGCCCCCGGCCAACCACAGGGGCCAATCCAGGATCCAGCGAGCAAGGTGGTCCTGAAGATAGGCTGGGCCCAGGCCATTTAGGGCTTTAAAGGTCAACACCAACACCTTGAATTGGTCCCAGGCCCCAGAAGACTATTGGCAACCAGTGCAGAGAGCAACGTACTGGTGTAATGTACTCACATCGGCCCATCTCCATTAGGAGATGAGCTGCCATGTTTGTCACCAGCTGCAGTCTCCAAACCAGCACCAAAGGTAGCCCCACATAGAGTGGGTTACAGTAGTCCAGTCTCAAGGTAATAAAAGCATGGACGATTATGGCCAGATATGAGTTCGAGACACACAGCCGAAGCCAACACACCAGATGTAATTGGCGAAATGCCTCCTTCACCACAGCCGCCACCTGAACATTCAGGCAGAGCTGCCAGCCCAGGAGCACCCCCAGACTTTGAACCAGAGAGACCAGGGCAGGACAGACCCCATCAATGATGGGGGCCACCACTCCCCTGGCCTTCCCCACAACCATCACCTCCATCTTGTCAGGATTTAACTTCAGGCAGCTCGTTTACTTACAACCGTTGTTTATGTTGTACGCTGCCGCCCCGGGTTACCAGTGTGCAAGAGGGTGCAGGCTATAAATCTTTCATAAATATAAATAAATAAATAAACCTTCAGAAAAGCTAAAATGCATTAATCTCCCACACATTTACATGTAGATTAGTGAAAAGAAATTAAACAGTAGCCCATGGTAGCATGGGAGTCACCTGCTTGTCATTTCAGTTGCTGCCAAATGTTTGCCCACGTCCGCCTTGGTACGGACAGATGGCCATTATGGTACATGTGGGCTGGAGAAGGTCAGCTACACGGCCCAGGTGAAGGCTCACCCAGCAGGACTAAACCAGGCTAACAGCCACCCTCCCGTCTGTTAGGCCCCTCCCAGCTGCACCACGGGCTAAGGTCTGCCAAGACCAGTAAGCTGTGGACAAAAAGCCCAGAGAAGTCAACAGAGCAACCGCATCCCTCTACCCCAGAGGGCCCTGGCACCCTTAAAAGGAATGGGAAGCAAATGCAAAAGCATGTTGAGTGTCCCCGGACTGCACAGCAGCTCATTCCCATCACCCATCCTGTCAAAAAGCAAGAGCAAGCTAAAGGGGGTGAAATGCAGCAGGAGGACAGTCAGTCCAAGACAGTAAGTCAGTGCAACCCTGGGAGTGGAGGGGGCAAAGCAGCCATCCTATGGTATGCACAACTATATGTGGTGCATATCCATCACCATGTTCACAACCACCTATCAGTCCAATGTCCAGGGACATTGGGAGAGCAGACTCCCACTGCACTAGGAGAAGGCCCCTGAGCCACCCACCAGAAGGGGGTCCTCTGGACCAAGGAGGAAACAAGGACATTTGTCACATGGAGACAAGGGGGGCAAGTGGGTGCAGTATGACCTCTGCAAAAGTCATTGGAATGAGGTGTTCAAGGGGATCGCCATCTGGATGGTAGAGCTTGGCTACTGCCAGGACATGAGCCAGTGCCAAAAGGACCTGAGGAGGGGCTCCAAGAAGACCAAGGGCAACAACTTCAAGTCAAACCATGGCTGCCAAATGCAGCAGTACATGGAACTCCTGGACACCTTTCTCTGTATAGATGGGTCAATAGTGTCACTGTGCCTCATCAGCACCAGCCTCACTGAGGGCTACCTGCACATGGACACCCCTCCCCTGCTGGCAGTCCATTCTGCACCTGTTCCAGCTGCAACCATTCCCCTTCCCCACAAGGAGACTGGGCCCTCAGGGACACAGCCCACCATGGCTGGCCATGCCCCCAGCCGGGGTCTGACTCCAAGAATTCAGACACAGGACCCTCAACTCCTATCCCCCCCCCTCAACCCAGAGAACCAGCAGCCAGCTGTGAAGCAAGCAGAGTTTGAGGTGGAGGGGATAATGGACCCGGAGCCCCCAGTGAATGCAGAGCTCAAGGAAGGTGGTAAATGAATGCACTGGAGAGGGGGGGAAGTGGATAGGTGACCAAGAAGCCATAGGATGGAGCAGCCATATAGTGCCAGTCACTAACATAGATGTCATTCCTCACTGTGTTCACAGATCAGGACAGTGAGGGGAAGGGACCAGAGGAGCCCCAGGACACAAAGGCACCATGTGAGGATAGTATGCATGGCAAGTGGATGGGTTGGCATGACAGCAGGTTGGCAGGGTCTCACATGCTGAACAGGCAGCTGTGGAGATCAGGGGTGGCAGTGGACATTGAGGCATAAGGTGTGACAGTTGGGGCCAAACACCAGCCCAGGAACACAGAAGTGGGACAGCCTGAACCTATGGCTGTCCTTTCCATCCCACTACAGGTCTGCTAGTGGGATCAGCACCAGCACTACCATCTGCAGGTGCCCAGAAGAACTGGTCCCTGTGGGCATGAACCCAGTGGCACAGGGAGGATCTAGTGCAGGAGCTCCTGGAGAAGACCACACAGTGGACACAATCTGGGCTGCTATCCAGGGGCTGGCCATGGAACACTGACAGTTCCTGCGGCAGTGCACCACACAGCACGGGGACCCCACCGCTGAGGCCCGCAGGGAACATTGCAGAGACGGCAATGGGACCACCACCTGCGGCAAATGAAGGAATGCCAAAAGGGTGGTGGAAAGGGAGGGCCTCAGCCTGAATGATACCATGCAGAAGTCCCTTGGAATACAGCATGTCCTCCTCCACCATGTGTCCACCATTAACGCTTCAATAACTGATGCTCTAGGGTGGGCCCCAGTTGCCAACTTCCCACCAGAGTTCCTACCATGCCCCCTGAATGTTGACACCCAACCAGGTCTCAACAGCAGCCAGCCCCACAGCCACAGGGCCTATGAGCCCTACCCCCTGCACCCATCCAGGGCCACCCATCCTCGCAAGCTCAACCCACCAGCAACTGATTGAGTGTCCTGCCAGCTGCTGCAGTGACCCAGCCTGCACCCACAGAGCCTGCCATGGAGAAGGAGATGGTGGAGGAGGAAGCAAACCCCCCTGCCTGGATCAGCACCAAAATGACCATAACCTGCTGCAGGCAGGAGGAGAAGTGGAAGGGAGAAGGGTGGGTAGGGAGAGTGAGACCATAAGTATATGCCAGGGACAAACAGGACAGAAAGGGGATGAATCATGTAGCGCTGTTTGTACCTTGCATAGAATCCTAGAATAAACATGTTCCTGTTATTGCAACGATGGTGTCCATCCTTCCTCTGCGACAGTGGGAACATACCCATAAGACCCAGACCCTGGAAATCAGGGACAGGGGCCCCTAAACTGTGGGACACCATATGGGTGCACATTGCACCATGCAGTGAACATGCATGCATACACGCACATATACAATGAGAGTTACCTGCAAGGACCTGCCATGGGTGGGGATGGTGGGTCATCTGTCTACCCTCCCAGATTCACCTGCACGTTTGTTCTGCGCTGCACACCGACCCGGGGATTGGTGGTTGCCATGGCCTTTCCCAGGTCAGCCTGGGGAGTCAGTCCACCATAGTCTCATTTGTTTTCACTCACTGTTAGTAAGGTTGACCTTGAATTGTTTTTCTAGTACAGACATTGGATGGTATTTTTAATCTGTTGAGAAAGTCATTCTTTTTGCAAAGGATGCCTGTAATCTCTCCAGCGGAACTGTTTCCCCTCCATCATACATAAACAATGTCAAGGCTGCCAGAGCCAGCTTGAAAATTAGGGAGCCACAACGAGTTTCTTTGAGTTACCACCATTCCCACCATTTCTCATCCCATCAGACTGGCTACAGCATAGAATCTAGAGCAGGGATGGGCAGACTGCAGCTTGGAGAGTTTATATCTAATGAGGTTCTTGGGCAAATCAGGTGTGGTTCCAGCCAGGTCTCGTCCTGGGCTCCATGCTGCCTCAATCATCCTTTGTCTTACTTTGTTGGACCCAGGTCTCAGCAGCTGAATTGTAGCTCATAATCTCAGCCACCAGGACTGCAGTGTCCTGGCTCCACCAGCCAATTACAAAGTAGGAGAGTTTGTGTGTGTACACCATGTGTGTGCATAGTACCATATGAAGATTTTGGTACATGGCTTGGGGGTTTGGGAACTTTGTCCTTCTCTCCTCCCTTGACCTAAACCAATGTGTTAAGACCAGTGTTTCCCAAAGTGTGGTTCATGGACCAATGGCAGTAAACAGTCAAATATAATTTAACATGGAGCTGGACACTATAGACACACTATAGTCATGCCCAGCCTTCCCCTCACTGCCTGAAATGTCCATGGGCCCTGAGGAAAGCGAATCCACCATATTTCTGCGGCCAGCCCACATGGTGGTGCCTGAGATATTTTGATGGCTTACCATGGCCCGTTGGTCTAAAGGTTTGGGAACAACTGGTAGACCATAGATTTTTATTGAGTTCCAAAGAGATGGGAAATACTGAATGGAAAAGGATTGCTTGGAAATAAATTGGGAACAGGAGGTACATGAACAAAGACTGGCCGGCAGTGTTTAAAATTACAAATGGCTACATTTTATGCCACATGAGAATAAGGTTAGGTTTACAGAAGCTTTAATCAGATTTAGTTTTCTAGGCTTTTGTTAGAAATCCATATTTTGACTGAAGCTTATCAGCAATGCCCATCTGATTTTAAACTCATGGTAGATCTGGGTTGAGATGTTCAAACCATACAAGAAAATGTAGCACTGGAGTCTTTTCCTGTCTTGCATACTTTACTTTGCTCTGTTCCATTTGAATCTCTGGTGCTGTTTCAAAAACTTCTAGCATTTCCTTTGCGTGATTTCCAACTTTATGTCTAATTGGAGTATGAATCTCTGTGTGCATATGTGAGAAACAAGCACACTAAACCCAATTATAGCCTTGTTTAAAGCTTTATATAACATTTGGAAAATTTATACTTTGATTTATTCCAGGAATGGAATGTCTGAATGAGACAGAAATTAAAGGTTCATCCATTGCAACATATTTACTTTTTCCTGGCTCACTTAGAGTAAATTTATCAGCTGAATTTTTCTGAAAGGTGATGAATGTAAGTCTACAGCAAGTAGTCCCATGCACCCAAACTAGTTTCCTAGACTGGGGACAATGCTTAATGAAAGACAATGAATTATTTTGGCTAGGGACCTTACTGATCTTTAGTAATTCTGCACTCTTACAAAGTTTAGTTAAAACTGGCCTCCAGGATCAAATGTTATTAAAAGATAGGACTGACGCTAGAGCTGAAATAGGTAGTAGGTACTATTTGTGGGTATTATTTGCATTTTCATAACATCTGTGACTAGAACAGGTACTTGCATATATTCTTTTCCAGGTTGTTATTTTTCGGGGGCTCGGATTTTTTTAGTTGGTCGTTTTGGTTGGTTGGTTACTTCAGCATTTTGGTTACATCATTTACAGCAACTGCGCAATCACAATCACATCAATATTGATTAAATTATGTAACCAACATAACTAAATGAGTCTGACTCAAGAACTGAACCCCCAAAACAGAAAAACTAGGACTGAAACTCATTGTCATTTTTTCTCGTTTTTCAACGACAATTGTGTTTCTTGGTTCATTCTGGGAAACAAGAGGAAACCAAGAAACCGGCTGGATTCTCATCAAAAAAACAAGAAAGTATCAAGAAAAAATTAAAAAATACTTGCAGCAGGGTGTGTTTGGCTGCAATTTAATAAGCCCTTGCCTTGAGTCCAAGATCTATATTCAGTGTGGGGGTTTTTATTGATTGTGTATTATTAATATTTTAAAGCATTTAAAGGTTTAAACATTTAAAGGTTTTATTGTTATATGAGAGAGAGAGAGAGACACTTTGTAAGCCACCCCGAGATGCCGTAGGCATGAGGGGGTCGGTGAAGAAATATAAATAAATAAATAAATAAAACACCAGAAATGTACCCTGCTGCTCCCTGCCTCCACCTGCATTCTGCAGAGAGCTGCGCTTGTTCTCTGTCTCCCATACCATGCTGCACTCTGCAGAACTTGGTTGGGAGACCAGACAGTAAATTGTCTGAGTGGAGAGAAAAGCAGGGGAGCCTTTTCCCGGCTGTGTGCAACACTCTAATTGGTCCTCATTTCCAGGGGGACTGATACAAGGCAGCACACAGCGCACTCTTAATTGATTTCCCTGAAAACAGGGACTGATCAGAGTTTGCACACAACTGGGAAGAGGCTTCCCTGATGCCCTCAGTCCTTATTTCCAGGGGGACTGATACTAGGGTAGCACACAGTGCACCCTCAGTTGGTCCCCCTGAAAACAGAGACCAATTAGTAGGGGTGGGAAAACCGGTATCTGATAATGCCGGTACCGGGCGTACCGGCATTATCGGATTCGACCCGGTAATCCGGTCCGGGTACCGGATACCGGATTTTTTTACATTGCAGCCATTTAAAAATGGCTGCAATGTAAAAAACTTAAAGCCCCAGCAAAAAAGTTTAAAAAAACAAACCCTCCCCGAGTCCAGGCTGCGCGGGTGGAAGGGGGGAC
>QEPC01000407.1:532585-559199 GCA_003113815.1 Sphenodon punctatus
GGGAGGGGGAGGGAATTAATTTATTTCATTGATTTCAATGGGGACACAGCACCCCATTGAAATCAATGAAATAAATCCGGTACCGGTATACCGGATTTAATCCGGGAATCCGGTTTTCAGAGAACCGGTAACCGGTAAATCCGGTAGCCGGTAATGGGCCCGGGGTCCCACCTCTACCAATTAGAGTGTTGCACACAACTGGGAAGAGGCTCCCCTGATCCCCTCCCCACTCAGATAATTTATCACTGGGTCCCCCAGCTAAGCTGTGGAGAGTGCAGCATGGTGGGGGAGGCAGAGAGCCAGCCAGTGGTGTCTGGTAGGTTCTAAGGCTGGTGGGACAGTGGATGGGGCCAGTGGTGGGTGGGGCCAGGACAACAGTACGTGGGGCCAGGTCAGAAGTAGGCGAGGCTAACCAGAATTTGAAAATTAATATGGAACTTTACAGACTCAGTTCCCCATCCGTAAAAAGAAATTGGTAAAAAATGGGAATGTGTGTGTCTGTCTGTCTCTCCCTGAGTTCCCATCATCCATGTCCTTCTTAGACTGAAAGTCCACTGGGCCAGGGACCTGTCCCCAGCAACAACTGTAAAGTGTAGGGTACATTTCTGGTGCTATATAAATGCTTTAAAATATTAATAATACGCAATAAATTAAAAAAACAAACTGAATATAGATCTTAGACTCAAGACAAGGGTTTATTAAATTGCAACCAAACACAACCTCAAACACAACCTAAAGCACAAACACAGGCATTTTTAAATGACTATTTTAAAATGCCTCTCTTCTCCTCCCTAGCTTCCCTTGGTGAGGTCACCTCTTCATCCAACCCCTCCACCTGCCCCCTTGATCCTATTCAATCTTGCCTCCTAACAGAGTTTGCCCCCACCACTGTGTCTTCTCTGCTACACATCGTCAACCTCTCCCTCTCTACTGGGTCATTTCCATTGGCCTCCAAACATGCCACTGTCTTTCCTAGCCTTAAGAAGGCCACTCTTGACCCCTCCAACCCATACAACTATTGCCCCATTTCTCTCCTACCCTTCACTTCCAAGCTCCTGGAGTGGACTGTCTACATACCCTGTCTTGATTTCCAATCTTTGAATTCCTGACATGATCCCTTTCATTTGGGCTTCCACCCTCTCCACTCAGCCGAGACTTCCCTCACTAAAATCATCAATGCTCTTCTCTTAGCTAAGTCTAAGGGTCTCTAGCGATGTTCAGAGTTTGGGCCAAACTCGGTCTGTTCAGACGTCCGAACCGAATGTCCGAACTGAACTCTCGAACGACCGAACAGTTCGGTCATGTTCAGATGAGTTCAGGGGCAGGAAAAATGTCTTTGCAGGGCCGAAAATTAGGTTTTGGTTTCAATTTCATTTCGGTTTCGCTATTTTTGAATGTTCGGCCAAGTTCGGCCAAACCGAACCATAGAACCCGAACTCGGGTTTCGAACCAAACAACCGAACATCCGAACCGCGTTCTGTTCACCGTTCCCTAAGGGTCTCTATTCCATTCTTATCTCTCTGCTGCCTTTGACACTGTTGATCATGGCCTCCTCCTGGATTTGCTAAGCCCCCTTAGTTTTGAGGACTCTGTTCTCAACTGGTATCTCCTTGTATCTTCTCTTGCTGGTACCTCCTCTACATCGCTTCCCTCTCTGTGGGAGTCCCCCAAGGCTCTGTACTGGGCCCTCTTTTCTTCTCCCTTTACACACTTTCTCTGGGAAAACTCATTGAATCTCAGAGATTCCAGTATCACTATCACCTGTATGCTGATGACACGCAACTCTATCTCTCCAATCCCAGGCTCTCCTCCATCCAGTCTTGTATTGGTAACTGGTTCTCTGACATCGTTGCTTGGATGTCTCTTTGACCACTCAAACCTAATATGACCAAGACAGAACTCCTCATCTCCCCTCCCAAAATGTTCCCCTCCTACTTCCCTCTCAATTTCCATTGAGGACACCACCATCCAGCCTGTCTCTCAAGCATGTAGCCTGGGATTCATCTTTGACTCCTCCTTCTCCTTTATGCCTCAGATCCAAGCTGTTGCCAAATCCTGCAACTTTTCTGGGTATAATATTGCTAAAACCTGGTCCTGATGTACTGCTGCCACTGCAGAAACCCTAGTCATCTCACACATCTCTCGCCTTCACTACTGTAACTTCTTCTTCCTAGTCTCCCCTGCTCTGTTCTCACGCCCCTCATCTCTGTCCAACGATCTACTTCCAAAGTCATCTACCTTGTCCGACACTTTGACCATGTTCAGACCCTTCTCTCTGCCCTACATTGGCTCCTTCTACATGAATGCAATTAGCACAAGCTCCTGATTTTCACTTTCGAGGCTCTACATGGTCTTCTTCCCCCGGGGTGGTTTGGTTTTGTGCATTCTGTTTTTATTGTATTTCTCGGTTTATGGATTTTATGTGTTTTAACACTGTAAGCCTCCCCAGGCTACTTGGAGCAGGAGGAGTGGGGTAGTAAATTATTTTAGAAATAACTAAATACATTCTTCAGGTCCCAGCTCCAGAGCTTCTTGAAAATGCCATTGGACCAGCAGCGGCGCAGTGCCCATATGCAAAATGGCCACTGAGGCCATTCTGCACATGTGCAGCCCTAATCCAAAATGGTGTCGCAGCAACAGTGCCATTTTGGAAGAGGGCAGCTGTTCTGAGCATGCGTGGAGAGCCATGCACAGAACAGGAGGGAACAGTATATTGAGAAGCTGTCTAGAGTAAGAAGGAGGCTGACAGAGAAGCCCTGTTATAGGCTAGCATTTGAGTTCTGTTGAGTTCTGTGGTTTTGATGCTTGAAGATAACAAATCTACAAGCTTCTGCCTGGTTATCCCAGGCTGAGAAGAACCAAAGCAAATGTGAGTTTGCCTGATTTGTGACAGAGGAGAGACTGCAAAACCTCTCACACTCCCCTTGTTGCAGAACTTGAAGGATCTGCTTATCACTGGGCTTTCTGCTCCTCCACCAAATTTGGTTAAAATTGACACAATGGATCTAACAGGGGAGAAATTTTCAGTCTGTCAGTGGGATATTTTGAGTACACAAGGTGTATTATCTTCCCTCCAGGGGAATCTGGTGTTAAGAAATTCTGGGATTTTACTTACCTTAAGGTTTTCTGCCCCTCTGCCAAATTTGTTTTAAATTGATCTGTGGGATCAGACATTATTAAGGGGATGCACAGAGACAAGGTGAATACACACACACACACACACACACACACACACACACACACACACACACCCCTTCTTTTAATAGGAAACTGGTTTTAAAAACTGGAGTCTGAGGTGTAATAATTTGGGGCAAGATGAGTTGAAGAGTGTGTGTGTATGTGTTGAGCTTTATCTGCTGTACAGTCGTACCATAACACCTTTCATTATAATGATCCCTTGCCTATAATGAACCCAATTGTCTCCTATCTGTCTCTATATGTGTATATTAGTATAAATCTATCGCAGCAGTACATCTGTTCCTATTGCCTTACTTTGTTAGACCACAAATCTCAAAGAACAGATGTAGTCCATTACTTGTGATATTATTTTAGCACTTTACTCATTAGTACCAAATATTTTATTCTTGCTAAACACACCCATCCCATGTTTTCCATCTGCTCTCAGGGAAGTGAGTGAGACGGTTTCTTTCTGAAGCAGATTTTGCTACACTCTTCCATGCCTTATCACATTGAGAGTAGGCTACTATCATGCGCCCCATGTGGGCTTGCATCACAGAAGCAGACGCAGAACGTGGAAGCCCATTTGCTAAATGGTATCTCACACTGAGAGCACACCACACCACACCATTGTTTTTCAGGAGCTGTCCTGGCTAGCAGAGAGTTTCTAAGTGGGATTGCTAACACTGATTTCTAAAGTTCTTAATGGTATGGATACTCTGGGGCCACTCCAGAACGCTGCAGTTGTAATCAGTAGAGTCACTTGAGCTGGAGACCTACTACTGTAAGCAAAGGGAACTATAAGTATGTGCCTCAAAAACATCTCTTGAAATTTGGGTCTCTCTTGCTCAGAAAGGGACATGTTCAAGGTCTACTGAGTGGGAAAGACCCACTACTGATTTCAATCAAATTTGGTCAGACCCTAAGTGCCCCTGCTCACTTTCCCACAGAAATCTGCAATAATATTCAAGCCGTGCCTTATGCAGCTCTGACTCAGATGGTGATTTGTTTTGATAGTTGGGTATTTTCCAGTTTGCGCAGATCCAGGCCAGCTTCTGAAATCTCTGACACTGTCACTTTGGTGTGCCTGCCTGGGTAAATAAAGCTGCAAGAGGAAAAATGAGCAGACTTAAACATGAGCAAGCTGCTTTGGAGATCCTGGGGACTTCTCCCTATTAGCTCGCTGTATCTGCCAGCAACCAGCATTTCTTGTTTTACTTGGATAAGCTCTAACGAAAGACACCCCCCCACCCAAATGTCTTCAGATAAACTGTGAACATTTGGAACTGATTGGAATGTAGGAGAGGTGGAGGTTCTCTCATGGTATTTCATGATGCAATCTGTTTTTTATTATCATGGAATTTCTGAGACCCAGAATGTGTTTCCTAACAAACAGTGGTTGCTATAGGGAAGGATTACTGGTTATGCATATTCATGTCATTTTACATATAGAATGACTTGTGCATTTACTACCCTAAGAGGCTTGAACTTGTTAAGTCAAGGTGATGTTTTACAAGAGTGTTAGCCATCACCATATCTTGGATTTTGCTTCTTTTGTGAACTTAGTGTTGGTCAATATTGGCCTTAAATGTATGGAATCTAGACTAATGTGTGTTCCAAAAATATGAGAGACACAATGTAGTTTAGATGATCCCCTGTACTGTATCAACCTCTGCTGGTTCAAAATAGTGTTTCCATTTTTGTGGAATTTTTCGCATTTTCAGAATGGTGATTGGGTAGCAAAATTCTGATCTCCATTCCAATCAAAATATTTCACCATCTAGTGTGCACGCGCAAAGTGGCGGTGGCTGTAATGTGTATACTCAGTACAGTCACTGTATGACCACTGCCATTTTTCACAAGCTCACTAAGCACTATGAAATATTTAGATCAATCTGGCAAACCAAAAATCAGAATGCATTCTGACTCACCTTTCTCCTGATCAAACAAAATGACCGGATTCTGTCAAAAACTGAGTACTGTCAAAAATGGAATTGCTGCCCTACTTCTGCTGGTGAGAGGATGCAAGACTTTTTAGCTTAATGGACCTCTTCTGCCCTAGTGGAAATTACATTGGTGAAACCAAACAATCCTTATGATCACAAAAATCATGGAACAGAAAAGGTTTACAGAAAAGGCACCCAATCACTTATGCATGAACACTTCTCCCAAAGTGACCACCACATTGCTTATCTCTCAGTCCTTGCTCTGTACAATTAATTTTTAATCACTAAATAATAATAATGATAATAATAAATTATATAACACCAATAATGTGCATGGTACTGTATAGTAATGATTAGAGACAGGTCTCTCCTACAAGATGCTTGCACTCTAGGGTGTAGAATGGAACACAGATGAGAAGGAGGGAATCATAGGGAGAGACAGGGATAGATTCATGAAGTTACAGGTGCACATGGTTAGTTAAGTTGTGTACTCCTCTGAAGTGACCAAAAGTAGCCACTGCTGAGAGACAGGGTGTTGGGTTTGATAGATCATTGGTTTGACCCAGTATGGTACTTTTTATGTGCTTATGCAAAGGGTGGAGGGGGAACCTGAAGGACAAGATGATATAAGGAGAAGCTTTAGTGAGCAATCTGTGGGTGTGAGAAGTTAGGAAAAATCTGTCAGAAGAGGTAGGTTTTTAGGAGGAGCTTCAAGGTCAAGAGTGAAGGCGCATAGTGCTTGGGGAGGAAGTCCTAGGTATAGGGGGCAGCATAAGGGAAGAGGCAAAGGGCAGTTTAAGGAACAGGAGACTCTGGGGCAGGTGAGAGTGATGGCAGCGGAAGAGTTAGGTTTCCGGGTGGGAACATAATGGGAAATGAGGGCAGAAGGATAAAGAGAAGTAAGGCCATGAACACCCTTGAATGTGAGGGCAAAGAGTTTGGGCTGAATATAAAGGAGGAAAGGGAGTCAGTGGTGGAAGGAGCAGAGGAGTTGAACATGATTATAGTAGGCAAGGTGGATGACCTTGGCAGCAGAGAGTGGAACAGAGGTGAGAAGGTTAAGGTGAGAATGGAGAAGGTCAGTAAGAAGAAGTCAGTGCAAGAGTTAATTAGAGCAAAGACTATTGTTTTGACAGGGTAAGAAGTAGGGAAGTGCCATATTTTAGCAATGTTATGCTGGGAGAGGTGCCGGGCCTTAGCAACAGAATGCATCTGAGGTGCAAAGGAGAGGGAGAAGTCAAAGATGAATGTGTATGGATGATGAGGAGAGAGAGAAAGAGGGTGTTTTAAGATGTGACGGCGACATGGTTTAACCACTTTAGCGTGGATTAAACTGGGTGCTGCTATTACACCTAAAGGCGCCCACCATATGTTACTCGGGACCGTTACCAGGTCGCTTGTGGCATTAGCCCAGGCTGTGAGTCGGGACCATCCCCAACTCCCAGACCAGGCTAAGTGCCACCACCGATGGGGTAAGGGCTACTCGACTGGGGGTAAAGCAGTCTTCATGGATGGCCTGGTATTCACGTTCAAAACACTCCACAACCAAGCTCCCCCTTACCGCTCAGACCTAATGTCCCCACACACTCCTGCACGTGCTCTCCGCTCTTCCTCTGTCCCCTCCCTCACTCTCCCTCGTTTCTCCTGCTCACCTAACCACCTTCGACCCTTCTCCCTCGCTGCCCCCCATGCCTGGAACTCCCTTCCTACCCACATCTGCCTTGCCCCCTCCCTCCTCTCCTTCATATTCCTCCTCAAGACCCACTTTTTCCTCGCCGCTTTTCCCAATGCCTGCTAGTCGTTCCCCATATACTTACTGTCTGCCCTCCTCTGCAGACTGCTGCAACCAACCTGATTGTAACCAAGCCAAGCACACGCACCTGAGACTTCGCATCTGCCTGAATGTTTGTTTGTCTTCTCCCCTGTCTCTCCCACTGTCCCCTCTCCCTGTCTCCCCCTCCTTGTCTTTTAGATTGTAAGCCACAGGCAGGGACCACATCTATTTCTATGTTCTGTACAGCGCTAGGTACATGGCTGGTGCTATATAAATGTTTATAATAATAAATAATAATAAATAATAATAATAATAGCCCACTGTACTTACCCCAGTCAGGAGTGATGGCACTTCTGCGCAGCCATGGCTGTCCATCAGGGAGGAGGGCATGCCGCTGCACGTAGTGTGGGGGTCGGGACATGCAGACATATCTGTGAGTCTTCACACCCTCTCCCCAGCCCAGCTACCGTAACATTTGTTTAGCGGCCGGGCCAAGCCCTGGCCAAAGTGACTACTGCCGCCACAGCCCAGAGCACTCTGTGGTGGGACCCATCACATCTACAAATACCCAGAGAGCAAAAAGTGGGGAGATGACTTAGAGGAAAAAATGAGGACTTGGAGTTTAATCTTGAACATGTTAAAGCAAGAGCATTGCCTCCAAAAGACAGAGTTGCAACTGGGTACCTGGCAAGTTGGGAACCCCATCAAATTATTTGGGGTGCCCGACTCAACCCAGTTGTGTTTGCGCACCAACTAGTACCTGAACATGACCCAACGGGCTACCCGACTCCCCCGTCTGACTCACCTCAACTGCCGTGCGGCTGCTCCTCCAGTCCTGGTCACTGCTCAAGGCTTGCTGCTCACTGCTCTTTCCCAGCCAGGACTGGAGGATCAGCAGCCCAGCAGTGAGGTGATTGGCATTTGGGGGCATCCTAGGAGGCTCCAGTAATACCTGCATTTTGGGGCACCAGAGACCTGATGGTGGGCTGGGCACCCCATCGGGTTCTTGCTGGGGGTGCCCAAAAATGTAGCAATTACCTCTGGGTAGCAAATGTGCTACCTGCTTTAGATCTACCTGGGAACTAAAAATCCTAATTCTAATGCCAAAAGTACTAACCTAAATAGAGATTTTGACTTCATGACTCATCTGCAACAGGCAATCTGTCATTTACCCTTATACCTGCTATTTCCCCTTTGTCGTCGTTAAACCATCAAAATTACAAATGAACTTTTTCAAACAGCTATCTTCTTGGTATGTCATTAGCACCCTGTTCAAGTGAAAAGCCTCCCAACTTATCATCAAGCCTAACCTGCATTTAAGCTCAGTTTAAATTCTGAGCTGCTTTATTTTTGACTGAAGAAGAACTTGGAGACGCTCGAAAGATTAGTCCAGTGAAAGATACCATCTGAATTACTTGGTCTCTTGTGTCTCTATGGAATCTATGCAGACACTTTGTTTAATGCAACCAGGGTCAGACTTAGGAGCAGGTCCAAGAGGCAAGCAGATTCTGAAGGGCAGCAGGGGTCTAGGGAGATAGGACTTAGCTAGGGGGCAGCGCCACGGCTTGGAGACTTCTCTGCGTACTCACACCATCACACCTCCCCACTGCCGCCACAGCAGTACCACCTCAACCTGTGTGCCACACACAGCCAGGAGGAGGGAACACCACCCAGAGAAGCCTGCTCCAGGGGCCCAACCACCCAACCCCAAACCCACTCCATGATGACAATCACCCCATCATGCACACCTGCAATAGCGTAGTTTGCTGCTACGTGCTATTGCGCATGCACACATTGTCACCGCCATCTTTTCTCTCTGGTGCATGCTGGGAAATGTAGTCCAGCAGTTCCAGAGAGCAAAGATGGCCGTGACAATGTGTGCATGCACAATAGCACATAGCAGCAAATGGCACTATGTGCACACGCACAATGGCTTGGAGCGGGAGGCTGGCTTTGGGGGACAGCAGCTTGAGAAGTGCCTAGGGCTGATTAAAATTGTAAGACTGTCCCTGAATGCAACTCAGCAGCAGCTAGAGTACAATTTCCAAATGCATGTTTTCATTTGGCTTTGTCCCACCCTGTTGTATGCTTAGCAAGTTCCTCCTTGTCTCCACCTCCTGCATTCCTACTCCATGCAATAGAGGCAGGTCACCCTAACATGCAAATTCTCTTTGTCTAGTAAGGGGATGGTCACAGGAGTTTAAGAGATCCCTTGAATCACAATAAACCAGGTCATGAAAGAACGGGGAGGAAATCTGTCATAATTGAGGAAGAGACTGTATGCCGCACAGACATGTTACTTTGTGTAAGGTCATGAGAAATCTAACACCTTCCCTGGATGCTGGTGAACAGTGCCAAACCAATATTGCTGTACACTAGAGCACTTAATTCTCCATGCAGAACAAGCAGAGATGATGCTGATTTCCCCGTACTGAGTTTGTCTCATGTCTTAAACTTGACCTGCAGGGCAAAGTAGAAAGAGAACACTGCAGTCTCCACTCCAGAGCCTCACATCGGCCCCAACCCTATGTCCAACATAGAGGTGCACACTCCCAAACACCATAAAGTCTCCTACCATTTCCAAACAGTGTTTCATAGTTGATGTGAGGCATTTACTAAGCTCCCAGCCTCAGCTCTCGCCTCACAGGTGGATGCTTCCCTACTTTAGACTCCTCGATCCACTGCAGCCCAGGACTGGACTCTCTTGAGCCCCTCATGTTCCGCACCTTCTGCATTCCATCACCCTGGCTTTGGCTCCCAGGTTCTTAGCCTATCTGACTCAGTTGAGCCATTTCCTTGGTGGTTTTCTCTGAACCTCCTGGCTCTGCTTTTTGTAGTTGGTGCTCTCAGCTGGTTTGCAGCTTCCTCCCCCACCATCTGGGTGCGCTCAGCCCACACCCTTTTCTCATTAACCATTTGACTCCTTAAAGGAGTAGATGATTCCAGTTCATGGCCTGCTCCTGAGGGGTGACACCCTGCAGGCACTTACCCCAGCTTCCTGTGGCCATTTGTTATACCATACTATGCAGAGTGCATGCTATTTCTATGATTGTGGTCACCACTAGTGAAGAGAACATCATTCAAGGCTTGGTCACCACTTTGAAGATGAAGTCCTCACAATATCCAGCCTATCTATGAAAGTCGAATTTGCCTATGACCCATGTCCACTGAAACTCTGCTTCACAGATGCAGTCCAGCCCTGCTGTTTCTCTGTATAACATCTGCTTATTCAAGGAAGAATCAGCATGTGGCTCAGGGAGAGCATTTGAGGCTGTTTTATCTGATCCTTTCCACCCAAAGGCAACTGAAACTGTGGTGAAAGGTGTGAGAACTGTGAAGCAGAGGGTGGCAATGCTGAGCTTCCAGGAACATCTGGCCATTAATCTTAGCTTTTGGGGACTTCCAAAACATTGGCAAGCACAACTCCAGCTGGACCAGGGACCGTTGAGCAGGTAAATAGGCCAGATGGTCTCTAATTTTACTACTGTTTCTAGTATGGCTGATGAGTCCTGATCCCCAATGAGCAATATGCCTTCCAAGCACTGAACATTTGTATTCACCTTTTGACCACACAGAAACAACGTAATTACTAAAGGAGCTGTGCGGTGATGAGTGATGCAGCCATAGCAAAGAAAGGAGATGCAAAGCAGGAAAAAAGAAATAGCAAGCTTTTCTGTCTCCCATAGAAAAAGGGAAAAGAAGGAAAGACATTGTAAACTGCTGCACCCACACTTGTTTTGCCAGATGCTAAAAGCAGCTTATTTCCAGTGAAATTGCTTCTTCACTTCTTTAAAAATCCTAGCAAAAAAAACCCAGACTCCTCCTCTTTGGTTGAGACTGGTCAAGATATAAAGTCCTCCTTTATTTGAGTTCTCAAGGGATGAATCTTATTCTGGTCACATCTAGCACACAATTGCATAACAACAGTGGTGAGTACATACATGTGTGCCTGTCCTGGGGAAACCAGGTAGCCATGCTATAAGACAATATTTGGGA
Organism: Sphenodon punctatus; assembly: GCA_003113815.1. Classification (NCBI taxonomy): domain Eukaryota; kingdom Metazoa; phylum Chordata; class Lepidosauria; order Sphenodontia; family Sphenodontidae; genus Sphenodon; species Sphenodon punctatus. The sequence continues at coordinate 543,479 of QEPC01000407.1, forward strand.
CTGATTATGCGACCCTTACTGGCATTGGGGAGCTTGCCATAGAAAGCATTTCCTCATGAGGTGAAAACAGACACACACCTTAACTCCACTTTAACACCACTTTAACATTTCTTATGCATGTTGCAGGGCTGCAAAGGGCACCAATACAGCCCTGCAACATGCATAAGAAATGTTAAAGTGGTGTTTAAGTGGAATTGCGTGCATGTCTGTTTTCACCCATGGTTTCACAGGAGTTGCAGTGATATCTGACCTAGTCCTGAACCAAATATTTAGAACACATAATGAGTTTGACAAATTCAGTATATCTGCACTCATTCTAGCAAAGCGAATACATAAGCAATATTCATTTCCATCTTAATTTCATTTCTTCGCTTTGGTATTGCAGTCACTTTGATGTTTCTCTGTTTGGTTCTTAAGTTACCTTGTTACTAAGGTACAATATTTCAGAATTCAGTACGTCCCTCCTTTCGGTATTTTAGAATTTCAGCATTTTGTCATTCAGTTCTATGTGTCTTCGGCAGTGCTATTTGACAGGGGGTTTGCTAAAACAAGACAAAAAATTGAATGTGAATGGGTTTGGTTAATCTCTGTGACATAATGAATCAGAAAGTCACAAAAGTACCAAATAATTAAGAGCAAAGTAGCTGAAGTCTCCAAAATGACAAAGCAACCAAAAGAATTAAGTTGTTGAAATGGATAGGTAAAGAAACATGTAAGGAGAAAATGTGGCAAAGAAGTGAATTTTGCTTCTGTGACAAAGGGCGTTAACAAATGAACTGTTACCCCACATTAGCCCAAATATGGAATAACTCCAACCCTGGAATATCAAGTTCCAGTCCCAATGTTTTGGTTTTCCATACTGATTTTTCAGTTTTCCAAAATGATTTTTCAATCAGTAACTAGAAAATTGGTGTGTTTATTATTTATCCTAATTTTTACCCCACCCTTCTCAGTCAGGCTCAGGATGGCTTACAAAATATAAAAACATATAAAGCAACTAAAAAAAAACCCACTAGCCCCACCCACTCACCAACGTTTTACCTATCCCCCTCCACCCAACCACACCTAACCCTATCCCTCCCTGCCTATTTGCCTGCCAAATGCCTGGTTAAACAAAAGGTTAAACAAAAAGGACTTACATCGCTTCCAGAAGATAAGCTTAGGCAGATCTCCAAGAGGATGGAGTTCCATAATTGTTGGGCAGCTACCAAGAATACGTCTTTGCATGCCCTTCTTGTGAAAATGTCATGGGCAGGTGGTAATTGAAAGAGGGTGCTCCTGACCGACCTCAGAGGTCATGACTGAACATAAGGGAAGATACCTGGGGCCCAAGTAATTTAGGTCTTTATAAGCCAAATAACAGCACCTTGAATCATTTCCAGAAAGCTATTGGCAGCCAGTGCAGACTCTGGAGTGAAAACCTTGAAGGAGGAGGAGGAGGAGGAGGAGCCGACAAAAAAAAATTACTGTGCATGCTCAAAATGGCAACCGAGGGTATTCTGAGCATGTGTGGCCCTTTTCAAAAATGGCGTTGACAGCATCAGCACCATTTTGGGAAAGGGCAGACAGTCTGCACATGCTCACACTGGCTGCCCTTTTCCAAAATGGCACCAATGCTGCTGGCACCATCTTGGAAAAGGGCCACACATGCTCAGAACAGCCTCGGTGACAATTCTGAGCATGGACAGTGATTTATTTTTATTTTTTGCCTCCTCCTCAGAGGCTTCCCCCCCCCCCCCTTCCCCTGCAGAGAAGCTGAGTAGGGAGAGATCCAGCGGCAAGACCCAGTGGCTGAAGCAGTCTCCCCAGACTCTGAGAGGCAGCCAGGTGAGTAAAGGGGGCCCTTTTTTGCAGTGAGGGGGGAAGTTTAGGTGTTTTTTCCCAAGATATCTCATGAGATCTCAAACCATTAGCAAGTTCTTCTTGAGATCTTGTTGCCGCTTCTCGATTCTTGCCAGATTCTCGTGAGAATCGTTTTGATTCTTGTTTCAGGTCTACTCTGCCGATGACCCACCCCCAATAGAAGGTGGGCCTCCACTTTCTGCACCAGCTGCAGCTTCCAAACAGTCATCAAGGGCAGCCCTACACAGAGCACATTGCAATAGTCTAGCCTCAAAGGTACAAAGACATGGATGATGGAGTCCAAATCCAAATCTGATTAAAAAGATTGCAGCCTTCTCACCAGATGAAGTTGGAGAAAAGTGCTCCTGGCCACCTCCACAACCTGGCAATCCAGGTGCAGCAATGGATCCAAGAGCACCCCAACTGCGGTACCAGGAATTACCAATTTTTCAGGAATTTGGGTACGTGATTGGTGACCAGATAGTCCAGCAAATACCCCAATACAACATGTGGGTATTACCCATGTGTACCAAATTAGGAACCCGTTTCAGCTCTAGTGTGGTGGTTTCCCTGGTGGAGGAGAAAGACGTTTGTCCAGCTGTTGCTGCATTTTTTTAAGGCAGGCAGGAAGGTGTACTGATCCCTAGTTTGGGGGCAGCAGAAAAGGACACCAAGACAGTGTCTGTTTCCCCTGAAAGGGATGAGATGAGAAGGCAGGGGAGGGTAAGTGGCACAAAAGGCTCTTTTGGCTTTTACCCAGATTTTATTTGTCATTGCAAAGAAGTTAAAGATGCTGGGATGGGCGAAGTAAAAGCCTTGTCTGAATGATCCAAACAAACCACAAAGCTTCCACTCTCACTTTTCTTCCCCAGAAAGCTGCTAGAGGCAGCCCAAGCAACAATATTCATTCCCAAAGGCTCACGGGAGTCTTAGTGCCATAAAAACAATGGTTGGAGGAGCAGGTGCAGCTGCCTCTTCCTCTCCAGGTTATAAAGCCCATGTGAATAGAATAGAGCATTCATTACCACAAAAACTGCTGCCTGCCACGCGGCCCGTGGGAGCAAGATCCAATCCTAGACTCCCTCACTTGGGACCTGCTCCTAATCCTACTGAGGGCAATGGGAGCGTTGTGCAAACAGGGTTGCCTCTATTCACAGCTGCAGGCACCAGCAAATTTAAAGACTCTGCCAAAAAAAACAACCTAGCAGCAGTATCTCTCCTAGCTGTTTCTATGACACTGGGTATGCAGCAGTAGAAACAAATCATTGAAACTCTGGTGTCCAAGCCAAGAGCTGACCTTGATCTTGGGAATGTGCTGTTTCCAGGGGTAGAACTGTGAGCTACTTTCAGCAATAGAGTCCCATCTTCTACAATTTTGCCAAGGACCAAACATTTCTGAGGGTTCTCTCCTGAGGTGGCTGTGGCAGCAAAACAGTCAATTAAATCCGTGATCATTGGAATTTCAGTGAAATGCCAAAAAAGACTTTCTTCAGCCCCACCTCTCTCGAAGAGGCAAAGATGGCAAAGTGATGAGTGGGGTTAAAACATCTCCATCTGAAGACATCAGGGACTGAGCAGGATGATGGCAGCTGCAATAGAAAGTGAATGAACCATGCTGCTGCAAGTAGTCCAAACATGTCCAAACATGTATGTATTGATGAGCTAAGAGCCTGCTACATCCTCTGAGGGGAAGGTCTTAGGGGACACCACCGCTAGCTTAATAATGGTACCTGCTCAGTGTGTATATGCATTAAAGAAGGAAAAACCTGCTAGTCTAAACACAAGGGATCCAGAAACAATTGGGAAACTGCATAGCCCCATCATGCCTTGCTTGCGTTTGCTTATTTGCTTTGGAAACTGAGGGCTGACTTCCACTTCCAGAGTCAATACTCTAGGTGAAAGGTTGTGAGGAGTAGCATTTTGTCAGACAATGTCTATAGGGCATTCTGAAAGAGGGGTTTCAATCTGATGGACAATTGGAACGCAATGGTCTTCACCCCCGATTTTCTTCCTCCAGTCCCACATTTACCCAGATTAGAACACAGAACCCACCTGGTATTTTTTCCATTCTCCCTCCCTGGCACGAAACCTCCTACTAGCTTTCTCATTGAGCTAGCTGGAACTAATCGTAGGAAAGCTGGAACTAATCATAGGGACATCTCCCATCAAAATTCCATTGTAAAGACTGTTTCCATCAGTGGCCCTTTTCGAATGGGCGCAAGTTTATGGGGGGATGGGTGGGCACCGCGGTGGATGAGTGGTGCGTGGGAGGCCCGTTACACCTACACCCATCTCAGTATGCACTTAGGGCCTTTCTTTTCACATGGGCACACACACACACTGCACACATATGGGTGGGGGTGCGTGCGCGCTCCCACGCTCCACGCACCTCCACCCATCACCCACGCACGGAGCAATGGACTCCAATGCCAGTTGCTCTGTGCATGGAGATGGGTGGAGGTGGTTGCACACCCATCCTCCCACCCACCACAGTCTGTTTAAAAAGGACCATAGGCACCTCTGTTGTCCCCAATGCCTCCATGGAGATGGGTGAAGGTGGGTGGAGCGTGGGAGCATGCACCCCCCCACCCACCTCATAGGTCGCATGGATGGCCTCCCCCCACCTGCACACATGAGCAAGGAGGGGGGAGTCCGTGGAAAAAGCGCCAGTGTCTCCACTAGAGCCAAAAGAATAGCATATTTGTCAATTTCATCTGCACTGAATTAAGCCCAACTAAGTGGATAAAAACAGCAGTTTGTCCCTGCTGCAGGGATTTGTTTGTTTAGGTCTTCATTTCTAATTTCTGAGTTAGGTTTTCCATTTTTTTCTGGGATTTTTTTTTTTTTTAAATCATTTGGATTTGGATGTTCAGTCAAATAGAAAAATAACTGAAACAAAATGGCCCAAAACGTCAGAAAACCATCAGCTTATCCAGAAAGAAATATCTGATGATGCTGATACACAAATATCATTTGGGGTACGGATATTTGTTCAGATGTTCAGATGTTTATCGGAAAATGTGGATAATACAAATTTTCAAAAGCTTATTCATTTCTGTTCTCATTTTGACTCTAAAGTTATTGCTATGTTGGTGAAATGGATCCTATTAAGTGTGTGCAGGATTGAGACCATTGGTCTGTGTACCACCCATAGCATTTGCAAAGTGTGACCTTTTGAGAAGGGTCTCCAGTAAAACCATCAGTAAAACCAACTGGCCTAGCTGGTGACAGGGAGAGAAAAAGCTAGCCAGCTGGGAATACACATTGGATATGTCAGGAGTGGGCAAATTGTGGCCCAGGAGTCACATGCGATGGTTGGGCAGTTCAAATGCAGCTCTTAGCCAGGGCCAGTCCCAAACTCCATGCTACTTTATTGATCCTCTTAGTTAACTGCACCCAACATGTGCTGCTCAATCACAGCTGCTCCTTGGAATCTCAGCAGCCAGGACCACAGAGGGCCAGCTCAATAAGCCAATCACAAAGCGGAAGAGGCTCAGCCTGTGAGATGCTTCAAAAGGGCATGTGTATGTGTCGTATGGCTCTCAGCGACATTAAAATTTAGGCATGCGACTCTTGGATTTGGGAACTCTGCACACTCCTGGAATAGACTGAGAATAGATATATCTTATTAAGGACTTGAGGACCATGGAGAAAGAAACAAGGAGTTTAGGGAAGAAGTTCACTTCTGGGGTTCCCAGCTAGAGGAGACTGAGGCTCAAGGAAGCCTAGCCCTGTATTATTCAGGCCTTCGAATTCAGAATGCCCTGGAACTGACTGGCCTAGAGAAGACCAGGGTCAACAAAACACGGACCCAAGACAGGGAACACCCAGCAAATCAAGGCCTGAGTAGGGGGACCAATGGACTTGTGGAAACTAGGGGCGCTTTCCAACATGCATTAAAGTGTACTTAGGAGTTCAGATGGCAAGACTCACATGCAAATTAGGCATGGCTTTGATAACGTTGTAAAGGTGTGCCATGCATGATTGAAGCTTTTCAGCCCACTGATAAATGCACTTGACCAAGCAGCAAAATCCAGGTCAGTGAAGTGCACTTGTCAGTGCACCAAAAAGCTTCAATCATGCGTGGTGCGCCTTTCCAACATTATCAAAGCTGCGCTTAATTTGCATGCGTATCCCACCACCCGAACTCATAAGTACACTTTAATGCACATTGGAAAGCACCCTAGGGCAGCATTTGCTTTGCACCTTGTAAACAAAGCAGGACAGGAAGAGATCTCAAGACTTTGTGTATTGTGGAACTTTCAGCAGCAAGGACTTGCAGCTGATTTGAGGCTGCCTTGGCATGTCAGATTTTGCCATGACACCAAGTTCTATCATTTGTCTCAGCACGTGTGCTTTGTTCCACTGGGTGCCATACCTCAGCTTATCCTCAGCTATACCTATGAGGTGTATGTTTAAGGGGAGGGATTTGGTGGAACTCCTGGGTATAGGAGGAGTGCTGGGTATAGCTAATTGGAATATTTCATATTTGTGGTCTTTATGGAGGAGAGCAGTATTGCTGAGTTGCAAAAGAAAAAAATCCATTTGTCCTTGCAGATGATTTTGTAGCGTATGTTTCATATATTTATTTTGCTTTTATTTACATTTCAAAAAGTAAATTGCTATTTATTCCACTGCACCATTGCCCAGATATGTTTTTAAAGCTTTTCAAACACAGAAAATAGTATAATGACTTTACACTGACGGGATGAATAATGAATGTATTCTTATTGTCTGAGTTCCTCTGGAGCACAGAACTCTAAGAAAGATGCTGCACAATGAAGGTTAGTCTGAATGGAGACTGTGTAAAGAGGAGAACGTTCATAATGGGGCTAATCCTGAACAGAGAAGATTCTCTTCCCTTCCTCACTGTTTTATAACACTGAAATCTTCTCCTTGGGTTAAGATTGCCCAGGAGTTGGGAATAAATCCTTGGTTAATAAAAGTAAATGTACACAAGAACACTGCCCTCGTCACTTGAACTTTAATAACTGGGAAAGAGCTGAAAGTAAAAAATGCTCAGCCAAAGCTGCTGATCGCCAGAGCCAAATATTTTTTACCTTGAAAAGGATGAGTTTCCTCTTCAGGTTATCATAAAATCTCCTTATTGATATAAAATACACTTTCTGTCTTCTGAGGAACCTAAATCAGAACTGTTGATCCTACTATATGCTTTTGGAAATATCTAGCTTAATAATTAAATGTTTAATTATTTAAAAATTGCTAGAAATAAGGGGAATAGATGTATAGTGTACAGGTTTCTCTTTCAGTGCACGTAACCACCTTGCAGCCAGCTGGACTTTGACTTTTGTGTTTAGCACTGCAATGTGGCTCACCAAATGGCAAGTGATGGAGCTAGCAATTGTTAAAATGTCTATTAAAATGAAAGAGACAATAGCCGCCCAAGGTTGGTCTGTTTCTTCCTGGTTTGGATTTGAATATCTAGTGTTGGAACAGGTGATCAGCCAACAGTTATTTTTCGCATCTTCTACAAAAGTATTAGGAATTTTGCTTCTGAGGAAATACATTTCCTGCTCCAATAAAAATAGCTTGCAATGGGGACAAGCTAGGAAACAAAAATAGCAGATTCCATCTCAATAGCCATGTCAATATTTGGTACACTGGGCAGTTTAAATCTCAAGTAACAAGGGCTTCATTTTCAGATTAACACTCTGATCTTTCTCCATCATGCATTGCAGTCTCATTCCCAGAGCTGTAAAGCCACCATGTAAAACCAAGCTAAATGTTTGCCTCTGACCTCCAACCCAATGGGTCCTCTGTTTTATTATTCAGCAGGCTTGTGGATTTCAAAATATCATCTTCAGAAATGTTGCAGACATGGAATGAGTGTGTTCTCAAACCTTCATCCAGTTCAGTTACAAGAGTCTAAAGTAAAGAAGGGAAAGTTCACTTCTGCCACTTGACCTCCAGAACTCCCTGACCTTTCCAAAATGGTGGCAACTTCACCCAAATGAAAATGCAAATGGAAACCAAAATGGTGCAGGGAACAGATCTTAATCTCACTGCCCACGATGGGTGTTTTTACACATGACGGTGGCCCGCTTTGACTCGGTTTAACCCATGGGCCATTGTCACACCTGTTCCCAGGTGCCAGATGACAGGCTGTGACTTGGGAAAGTCTCTGGGTCACAGCCTATGCTAGCTGCCCCCAGGGCCAGGATCTAGGTCCCTGACTGGTTGTAAAGCAGACTTTCATGTTTGAAAGCCCACTTTAATGGACCCAGTCCAGAGTGCTCACTAGGTCTGGCCAGATGGGCAGGCTGCTGGATGCAGTGTGGGGGCATGGCGGGTGAACATCCATGCAGCTCCCTGCCCTTCCCGGTGGCCTAGCCCTTGTCAAGTTAGATTGGAGGCTGGAACCAGTCCTGGCCATGGTGGTGACCTGTCTCCAGAACAGGTCCATGATGGTAGCTTGCCACCATCACATGTGAAAAAAACCAAGGTTGCTGAAATGAAGGGGTGAGAGGGAATTGCCTTCTCAACCCCAAACTCAGGGCAGGCAGGACACGTTGCCTCCATCTTCCCATCGTTGCATTGCTTTATTCCAGGTTGCTCTCCTTCATTGCCCTTCTGTGCACAAGCTAGGAAGCCCTCTTTGAAGAATATTGTCAGGCCTTGGGGCTTGAGGAGGTGGGGGGAAAGGGGGCACCAAAGGAAGCACCCCGCAGACAGGGGACCCCCCAGCCTACCGGACGCCCTGCCTCCAAGACAAACGGAACTGACAGCCCCAACCCCAGCACCGTGGCGCATAGCCATGCCCCCTAGCATGTTACAAAACAATGCCGACAAAACCTCGGGGCCGGCCCTGCCCCCTGCTAAGACGCACCCGCTGGCCACACCCCCAGGAACTGCCCGGCGTCGCTCTGCATGTCTGCAGAGTAGGGCGCAGGCTCAGGCATTATAAGGAAGAGGCAGACGGTGCTGCCTCTCCGGTGAACAGAGCCTCGCCCTGTGAGACTGGTCCCCTGTTGATTCCTGTGACTGCGGTGTACCGACTGACTAACGAAGCGTGGCTGTGGGTGACTGAGAGAGTGAGTGTGATTGCGAGAGCGAGAGTGTCTGATTGTAAGTACGTTATTTCCGTTACTCGTGACACGTGGTGCCCTGGAGCCCTGATTGTACGTTTGTCCTGCTCCCTTCCCCCTGCCTGGGAGTGTTGCACACGGCCTTCCCCCACTTTATTCCTCCACGCCCCTGATTGGTCCTGGTCCCCGAGTGTAAGCTATTATCTAGTGTGGCCTTCCCCGGTTGGGAAGTGGCTTGGCCTGCCCCCCAATGATGATCTCGGTGGGGAGAGGTTAATCCCTCCAGACCACCACCACAAGAACCTGAGGGGTCCTTTTTCAGGCACTGCCCGCCCCTACCCGGGATTAGCCTATCGTCTGAGGTGGCGTGTATGCTCTAGCCCCCGTCATTACCCCTTTCCCGTGGGGTTCACGTGCCAACCCCTCCCGAACCCCACAAATATGGGCCTTAAACAAGCATCTCCAAGGCTCTTTGGTAGTGGTTCTTATTATGGAGGATAGGTCCATTAGCAGAATTTACCCAGGTAGGTTTGGGGAATGTAACCTCTTGTTGTCGGGAGCTGGGAGTGAACAACAGGGAATTAATCACCCCATTGTAACCTGCTGGGTACTCGTTCCAAGCAATTGACCACTGTCAGAGACAGGATGCTGGGCTCAATGGACCATTGGTCAGACCCAGTATGGCTCTTCTTATGTTCTCATAGAACCACGACTGTGCCTTGTGCCTTGTGTTTACTCTGAATATGTGTGGAAGGTCCCTTTGTTCCATCTATAACGTACCCCTGCGGCCTTTGATTGGCCTCCCGTCTCTATATAGGCCCACACAGCAGGAATATGAATTTGAGGAGAATAATGCTTGGACTTGTTTTTCTGTCCTGTGTATTTCTCTGCTCTTAGCCTTGCCTGGCCTCGAGGCCCAGTTCCTAACTTCACTTGCCTTCAGCCTTGCCACTCTCCACTGTCAGTCCTGCTCCTAGTCTGCCTGGATACCAGCCTGCTGCCTCACAGTCTTTGTCCTCCATCTCTGGCCTGGTCCCTTGCCCTGGACACTTTGGGAGAGATCTCTGGTTCCTGACCCAGTTCCATCTCTTGGCATCACATTCCTATTTGCTGACTGGGCTCTGGTCCTCAGCTTCTGACAGGATTCTGCCTCCTTGTTTGATTCTCATTTTCTATGTGTTATTGCCTCCAGGATCTGTTTTCTGAATCTGCCTAGGCCTGCTCCTGCTTCTACTCTGTCTGACCCAATCTTACAAAGTCTGGCCATGGTCGGGTATTTTCAGATGTTACGAGATCACAGTGAACCATGGTGAATACCCATCTGTAGTCACTGTGACTTGCACATCTGTTTGGCAGCCGCCAGATGTTCGCCACGCTCAATCCCCACATGGGGTCAGTTTCAACCACGCTTCCCGGGCTAGCCGCACCAATTCCAAGGGAAGAATGGTGAAAATAATCCCAAGCGGGGATCAAAGAAAAGTAACGTCTGGTCAGTCACCTCCCCTTAAGGGCCTGCCTGGCCAGGCACAATCCTTCCTGGGCAGGTAGCAAACTCCTTTTCTCTGACCTGGCTCAAGCCCCTGCCTCCAGGCAAGCATTACCTCTGTCTCTTGCCACGGAGCTGCTGTTCAGCTCCTGCCAGTCTCTCTCTCTCTCTCTCTCTCTCTCTCCCCCTCTCCCTCTCCCTCTCCCTCTGTGTGTCTGTGTGTGTTTCTAATGTGATGGTGCCAAAGCACCACCACGGACCTACCCCCTCTGGAGTGAGACCACCGCAGTGACCGAGCTCCTGAACTAGCATGATGGAGGTCTGGGTGCCAGGGAGGGTGAAGAGACTGTCGGACATGTGTCTGTCTGGCCCCACCCCGTCACACCCAGAGGCCCGCCCACTCCTTGACAGTCAACTATGGCAGCCAACGACAGCTGCCATTGTGCCCAGCCCCCTGGCAACTCCAGACTGCAGTGAGTAAAGCAGGCTTTCAAACATGAAGACCTGCTTTACTCCTGGTAGGTCAGTGGGATCCCAACCATGGTGGTGGCTAGTCCAGGTTATGACTAGGGGACTTCCCCAAGTCACAGACCAGCCTAGCAGTCACCATGGTCAGGATCAATCCCATGCAATATCTGACAGGCACAAATGTGTATGACATTGGCCCATGGAGTAAAGCATGCAAAAGCCAGCCACCTTCATGTTTGAAAATAGCCCTTCTCTCTCCCTTTGGGCTTCAACCCAGTCGCGGAGTCCTGCTCAGTTCCACAGTCACAGCAAACAGGTCCACTGGCCCCCAACTGCAGTGCCTTAGGTGCTATCTCCAGTGTTCATTACTTGGTTCATTCATTTCTAATCAGATTGTTTGGAATTGACAGATGTGCTCATTTCATCTCTACCTGATGGGGAGTGCGTTTCGGCAGTAACATCTTGTCCGGCAGCTTTGGACATATCTCTCAGACTCCGACCTCACCACTGTCATCCATGCCTTCATCACCTCGAGGCTGGATTACTGCAACGCACTCTACATGGGGCTGCCCGAGAAGCTGGTCCGGAGGCTGCAGCTGGTGCAGAATGCCGCAGGCCGTCTCCTTACGGGGACAGGTCGCAGGAAGCACAAGATACCAGTGCTTTGGGCTCTGCACTGGCTGCCTATAAAGCACCAGGCCCGGTTCAAGGTGCTGGTTTTAATCTTTAAAGCCCTTCACGGCCTGGGCCTTGCTTATCTGTGGGACCGCCTCACTCCCCATGTGCCCGTGAGACCCTGGAGATCATCCGTGGGAGCCTTTTTGGAGATTCCCCGGGTGAGGCGGGTGGCCACCAATGTCGGTGGTCACCCCTATGCTGTGGAATTCACTCCCGGAGGAGGTTCGGTTGGCTCCCGCTCTCCTGCTGTTTCGGCGTGTATGTAAGACCTGGCTGTTCTGTCTGGCTTTTGGCGAGGGGTGGGGGTGGCAGGGTTCCCCACATTGTATTGTATTTTATTGTTTTAAATTGTTTAAATTGGTTTTTTAAAATGTTATTGAGTGTTGTTCACCGCCCCAGGCTGCTCTGTGGCCGGAGGGGCGGGATATAAATTTTAAATAAATAAATAAATAAATAGAAATAACACCCATTGCTTCTTATAATTTATTAAACCCCAAGATTGGCATGCAGTAACAATATTTTTATTGCTGTCTTTGTGTGGATCTGCCAAGCAAGTGCTACTGCAGTTATTTATTAGGGCAGTCATGAATGTGTGAATTTTGGGACCTGGACAACAGATAATATTTGTGTTTGTTTAGTTTTGTTGCCATGGTAATGAAAGGAGAGGAGGTACCATGGGGACTGGAAACAAACTGACAAGTTATCACTGCCTACTAGTCTCCATACTGGAGTGTGGTTTGGGGGATGCTCTTTTTTAAAGCCACTACCCCCAGCTTCATCGATTTTGTTCAGAGCCTTTTTTTAAAATTATTTTTAATTTAGCTTCTATTTCTAAACTAAAAAAAGGACAGGGGAAAAAATCTCTAGTGGAAATCATTATCTGAAGTTATATCTGGATGAAAGCACACAAGGTGCCTATAAGATAAAGGTGGTGGAGGGAGGAATGCTAAGAGCGATTAATCTAGATAAAAAAGAAACTGGAAATCTAAACCCAAAGCAGTGGTACTCCCTGCTTAAGATCTTCTGGGTGAGGCGCGTTACCAAGATACTCCTAAAAGTCTGAGTCTCGTCTGATTTTTTGATAGTGCACAGACCCTCATGCTCTAACGTTACTATACCTCCCCTTTAAAAGAGGAAACTTATGAAAAATACATTGGTTTCAGCATCCCTGCGCTGGAACCAATGCAACCTTGCACCATGTCTTTTTCATAAGCAACCTCTTTTAAAGGGGAGGTATGGTAATCACATTTTCTTTTTGTCCCGAGACCACAGTGACAATCAAAAAATGACCAGTGGGACTACACCACAAAATACAAAGCTATGTTGATGTACATTGCCCCAAATGCTCACATTTCATATTTGTGTTTAATCCATACAATCTGAGCTAGTTCCATGCCAAAATAGAAACATTAAGGCAGCAATGAGGAGGTATTTGGATGACCTGGGTAAGAGACTGCAGGGTGTGGACTGCAGACAGTGCTGGCCTTAGAATGTTCGTCGCCTACCCGGACCCCCCCCCAATCGGGGGGGGGGGNCCCCTTAAGGGCCTGCCTGGCCAGGCACAATCCTTCCTGGGCAGGTAGCAAACTCCTTTTCTCTGACCTGGCTCAAGCCCCTGCCTCCAGGCAAGCATTACCTCTGTCTCTTGCCACGGAGCTGCTGTTCAGCTCCTGCCAGTCTCTCTCTCTCTCTCTCTCTCTCTCTCCCCCTCTCCCTCTCCCTCTCCCTCTGTGTGTCTGTGTGTGTTTCTAATGTGATGGTGCCAAAGCACCACCACGGACCTACCCCCTCTGGAGTGAGACCACCGCAGTGACCGAGCTCCTGAACTAGCATGATGGAGGTCTGGGTGCCAGGGAGGGTGAAGAGACTGTCGGACATGTGTCTGTCTGGCCCCACCCCGTCACACCCAGAGGCCCGCCCACTCCTTGACAGTCAACTATGGCAGCCAACGACAGCTGCCATTGTGCCCAGCCCCCTGGCAACTCCAGACTGCAGTGAGTAAAGCAGGCTTTCAAACATGAAGACCTGCTTTACTCCTGGTAGGTCAGTGGGATCCCAACCATGGTGGTGGCTAGTCCAGGTTATGACTAGGGGACTTCCCCAAGTCACAGACCAGCCTAGCAGTCACCATGGTCAGGATCAATCCCATGCAATATCTGACAGGCACAAATGTGTATGACATTGGCCCATGGAGTAAAGCATGCAAAAGCCAGCCACCTTCATGTTTGAAAATAGCCCTTCTCTCTCCCTTTGGGCTTCAACCCAGTCGCGGAGTCCTGCTCAGTTCCACAGTCACAGCAAACAGGTCCACTGGCCCCCAACTGCAGTGCCTTAGGTGCTATCTCCAGTGTTCATTACTTGGTTCATTCATTTCTAATCAGATTGTTTGGAATTGACAGATGTGCTCATTTCATCTCTACCTGATGGGGAGTGCGTTTCGGCAGTAACATCTTGTCCGGCAGCTTTGGACATATCTCTCAGACTCCGACCTCACCACTGTCATCCATGCCTTCATCACCTCGAGGCTGGATTACTGCAACGCACTCTACATGGGGCTGCCCGAGAAGCTGGTCCGGAGGCTGCAGCTGGTGCAGAATGCCGCAGGCCGTCTCCTTACGGGGACAGGTCGCAGGAAGCACAAGATACCAGTGCTTTGGGCTCTGCACTGGCTGCCTATAAAGCACCAGGCCCGGTTCAAGGTGCTGGTTTTAATCTTTAAAGCCCTTCACGGCCTGGGCCTTGCTTATCTGTGGGACCGCCTCACTCCCCATGTGCCCGTGAGACCCTGGAGATCATCCGTGGGAGCCTTTTTGGAGATTCCCCGGGTGAGGCGGGTGGCCACCAATGTCGGTGGTCACCCCTATGCTGTGGAATTCACTCCCGGAGGAGGTTCGGTTGGCTCCCGCTCTCCTGCTGTTTCGGCGTGTATGTAAGACCTGGCTGTTCTGTCTGGCTTTTGGCGAGGGGTGGGGGTGGCAGGGTTCCCCACATTGTATTGTATTTTATTGTTTTAAATTGTTTAAATTGGTTTTTTAAAATGTTATTGAGTGTTGTTCACCGCCCCAGGCTGCTCTGTGGCCGGAGGGGCGGGATATAAATTTTAAATAAATAAATAAATAAATAGAAATAACACCCATTGCTTCTTATAATTTATTAAACCCCAAGATTGGCATGCAGTAACAATATTTTTATTGCTGTCTTTGTGTGGATCTGCCAAGCAAGTGCTACTGCAGTTATTTATTAGGGCAGTCATGAATGTGTGAATTTTGGGACCTGGACAACAGATAATATTTGTGTTTGTTTAGTTTTGTTGCCATGGTAATGAAAGGAGAGGAGGTACCATGGGGACTGGAAACAAAATGACAAGTTATCACTGCCTACTAGTCTCCATACTGGAGTGTGGTTTGGGGGATGCTCTTTTTTAAAGCCACTACCCCCAGCTTCATCGATTTTGTTCAGAGCCTTTTTTTAAAATTATTTTTAATTTAGCTTCTATTTCTAAACTAAAAAAAGGACAGGGGAAAAAATCTCTAGTGGAAATCATTATCTGAAGTTATATCTGGATGAAAGCACACAAGGTGCCTATAAGATAAAGGTGGTGGAGGGAGGAATGCTAAGAGCGATTAATCTAGATAAAAAAGAAACTGGAAATCTAAACCCAAAGCAGTGGTACTCCCTGCTTAAGATCTTCTGGGTGAGGCGCGTTACCAAGATACTCCTAAAAGTCTGAGTCTCGTCTGATTTTTTGATAGTGCACAGACCCTCATGCTCTAACGTTACTATACCTCCCCTTTAAAAGAGGAAACTTATGAAAAATACATTGGTTTCAGCATCCCTGCGCTGGAACCAATGCAACCTTGCACCATGTCTTTTTCATAAGCAACCTCTTTTAAAGGGGAGGTATGGTAATCACATTTTCTTTTTGTCCCGAGACCACAGTGACAATCAAAAAATGACCAGTGGGACTACACCACAAAATACAAAGCTATGTTGATGTACATTGCCCCAAATGCTCACATTTCATATTTGTGTTTAATCCATACAATCTGAGCTAGTTCCATGCCAAAATAGAAACATTAAGGCAGCAATGAGGAGGTATTTGGATGACCTGGGTAAGAGACTGCAGGGTGTGGACTGCAGACAGTGCTGGCCTTAGAATGTTCGTCGCCTACCCGGACCCCCCCCCAATCGGGGGGGGGGG
>QEPC01000407.1:560335-581020 GCA_003113815.1 Sphenodon punctatus
GAGGACCCGGAAGGGCATAGCCCTTCCTCCCCGATAAGGCTATCAATAAAGATATGGTGCGGCCTGATTTACTCCACAAACTCTGTGTGTTCGTGTCTTCTTTCGGGCTGGGGGACAATTGGTGGGGCCCAGGGCAAAGATAAAATGCAGGGCCCCTGGTGGCGCGTCAGATTCATCATTAGAATCTAGTTAATCTCCTATTGGCATAAGCAGATTGAACTAATTTAGAAATACATAACACCAGTCACTGTGCACTGTGTCACTGTGACACTGTAACTGTCACTGTAACTGTCACTGTAACTGTCACGGTGTCACTATCACTGTGTCACTGTGACACTGTCACTGTCACTGTGCACTGTGTCACTGTAACTGTCACTGTAACTGTCACTGTAACGGTGTCACTATCACTGTGTCACTGTAACGGTGTCACTATCACTGTGTCACTGTGACACTGTAACTGTCACTGTCACTGTAACTGTCACAGTGTCACTGTCACTGTGCACTGTGTCACTGTGCACGTGACGAGTTGAGCTTCTGGAAATGAAACTTAATGCTATATTTGGTAGGAGGGGGGTATGGGAGGTGATGGTAAGCCAGATGGCAAGTTTTGATTGGCTGGCAACGCAAAATAAAAGTGGCTGAACAGATATTTTCTATTGTCTTTGGTGAATTTGGCTGTGTGCTACACTGCTGATCTGTAAGTAATCATCTGGGAGGGGGCCCTGGCCTGGCATGGTTTGGCCTGTCCTATCCATAGGGCTAATGCTGCAGGATGGAGATAAAGTTTTCCACCATGCCATGATTTTTTTAAAAAAAATTATTGGGTGCCACATTGCTGCTGCCTGCTGCTTGGTTGGCACCATGAGGCAGAGAGATCTCTCTGCCTAGCTTCACTTCCCCTTGCCTGTTTCAAATTACCAGCATCACACCACACCAATGCCATACCTTTTAAAATAAGCATGTGCCACTGCTGTTTGCACTGCTTGGCACCAGGAGGCCAGAGGGATCTCTCTGCATGGCTCCCTTTGCCTGGGCTGTTCAAGTTACCAGCACCACACCAGTGCCATGCCTTTTTTAAAAATAAGTGGAAGCCCCTGGGGGTGTGTGAATGTCTGGTTTCCTTCTTGTGGGTGTTATAACTTTGGGTGAAAACAGACATGACACTAACCACCCTTTAACCACCCTTGGTGGTCATTTATGCATGTGTCAGGGCTGCATAGGGCACCAATACAGCCCTCCAACATGCATAAATAACCACCAAGGGTGGTTAAAGGGTGGTTAGCGTCATGTCTGTTTTCACCCTTTGTCTGCTGGGCTGGCTGGCTTTTGGTGGGATTTCTGCACACAGTTGCACTGTTTTGTGGGGTTGTTTTGTGTTGTCTTCTTTCTCACCAAGGCTATGGCATGGCACAGTGCAGAACCTAATTGTAAAGTGTAACTGTAACTTCTACTGCTCTGCCTGCTGCTTGGTACCATGAGGTGCCTTTTTAAAAAGTGTGTGTGTGTGTGTGTGTGTGTGTGAGAGAGAGAGAGAGAGAGAGAGAGAGAGAGAGAGAGAGAGAGAGAGAGAGAGAGAGAGAGAGAGAGAGAGAGAGAATGTCTGATTTCTTTCTTGTGGGTGTTATAATTTTGTCTGCTGGGCTGGCTGGCTTTTGGTGGGATTTCTGCACACAGTTACACTGTTTTGTGGGGTTATTATATTCTTCTTGAGCAAATGTCCCACTCTTGCTAGCCTGCTTTTCTATGCACTGCTTGGTTGGCATCATGATTTTAAAGTGGGTGCACTTACTGCTGATGGTGGGACATGCTGTGGTTACACTACTGTTCAGAAGTTCCAAGTTCTGAGTATTTCCAAGGTCCAGAATTCTGAGTTCCAAATTCCGGCCCTCGGGAAAAAAAATCAGAAGTACTGCCACGTACCTGGATCGAGTACCTGGAAATTCGGAAATTGGCCCGAGTACCCAGAAGTACTATTTGGTACAGCCCTACACAGGACCCTATGATGTGTCTACAAAAAACAAGTGCTGCTATGTCTACACCCTATGCTTTAATAAAGAGGAATATCGTGCAAGGAGTAATATGGCAATGGGATGTGAAAAAAGAAAAGTATTGAGTATGTCAGGGAACAGCCTTGCGGTGCTGCTGCTCCTTTAAAAGGGGTCTGAGTGTGGCACCCTTAGGAATGAGCATGCACAGGAGCATGGCAGAGCCAGCCCTATGGGTGAACATAAGTCTGAACCAAATACTGGCTGACAGGGGAAGGGACGGAGTTGACAGGATACTGGCCCTTTAAGGTTGAAGAGTGCGGAGCCTGGCCATGCCCACTCTACTTGAGACAGCAGAAACCAGAGGGTCAGTCTGGGCATGACTGCAGGAGAGACAGGAGCTCTGCAGAGAACTGGCTGGCTGAGGATTGCTGGCCAAGGTGCTGACTCCCAGACTGAAGGGGAGAAGCCTGTCTCCCTGGACGTCAGCTGAGAAGCCCTGCTGCCACTCTATGCTCTCCAAGGTACTGAAGGGATTGGAGGGTGAGTGCTGCAATCAGCCTGGAGAGGGACTTGAGCCTGTGACAAGCCATAGAGAATCATGAGTAGCCTGCCAGAGGACTGGATACTTAGCAGAGCTGGAACAGGCAGGGCTAGAGCTGCTGGATGGACTTCATTCCTGTCATTGAAGTAGGCTAAGCATAGAGACTGTAGCTGAACTGTATACATTGGTGGAGAACTGAAACTGTATGTACTAGTAATAAAGAGACTCTATGAGCTAATTTCCATGAGAGAACATGACAGAAGAGGGTCTGATCCTGCAGGGACTCATCCCGGCAAGACCATACCCTGTTACAGTGAGGATTAAATATAGTCTGATTCTCCATGTGATCTACTGAGAGACATTCTGCTGAACCTAATAGAACTTAATTAAAATGTATTAATGATAAATATTTGTGACTAAGGTGAATAAACCATTTTGTGTTATTTTTCAACCATTGCATTATTGCTGGCCAGGTTGGAGCATCCTTAACATTTTCTATTAGTTACGAAAATGAATTATGGGAAGTCATAAACCAATTTGTGCTGGGAAGTAATAAACAACAAAAAAAGCACCGTACATGTGCAAAATGGCCAACATGGCTGTTCTGAGCATGCGTGGCCATTTTCCAAAATGGTGCTGGGCAGCATCAGCGCCATTTTGGAAAATGGCAACCAGTCTGAGCATGCCCACCCACCAGCCCCAACCACAGTTCAAATGGACCAAGGTTTCACGAGCCAAGCCAAGAATTGTTTGGTCCCCACAGTAACATGCCCCCACTGCATGACATGAACACATGACATGAACACATGGCGGTCTGTGGGCAAGTGAAGCCACTGCAGTCACTTCCGCCCACCCTCAGAGGGACTCTGGGAGTTCAGGAGAGGAGAGACAGAGGAAGGTGGAGCCAAGCACCCGCTGCAGCGTGCAGGGCTGACCGCGAGCCACAAGGGCATTGGGTGAGAACACACAAAACCCTGGGGAATGTCATGCAACCCACAGGCAGCCCAGGGGGGATGCATCACGGGGACTAATGGGACTGCAGCCAAAAAAGCCAAACACCAATACTCACCCCCTCCCCACCAGGCAGACAGTCCAGTCCAAACACACACACCACACACCACAGATTCCAGGACAAAAACTGCCAGGGCATGGGGGGCCCATTCGAAGGGGGATCATGGAATGGAGGCAATGAACCCTGTGCCACAAACAGGGGGACTCCATGATGGAGTGATCAGGAAGCAGAAACCTCCCCACAGAGCTATGTGTGGGAAACTCCAGTTTTCAGAGCAGATGGGGGTTCTATCCCTGCCTAGAGACCTCCTACAAAGACAGCCTGAACCCAAAAATTATTGGGCACCACTGTGACAGATGGAGCAAGGCTTTGGCTTGGTGGGGCTTCCCTCCTAGCCTCCAACCAGCTACCTACACCTGGGTGGATGCTCCTGGTCCCCACTCCCCAGTGCCCCAGCTCCCTGACACTGCCAGCCATACCCCCACAGGGTCAGACATCCTAGGGCTGCAGAGTGGTTAGTTCAATCCCTTGAGTATGGAAGGATAAGGTTTCCCTGAGTAGACAGTCAGGTTTCCCTGGAGGTCTATGGTGCATTGGACCACACACATCCTACCATAGTAAAAGATAAACAGTTTATTCTAATGAAGTATATGAACAAAGCCAATTGGTGAGAGACAAAGGCAAGGTGATGACAAGCTTAAGGCAACCACAATAACACAAAGGCAAAACCATGCAAGCTTCTATCAGCTCTTGATTCCCTTATCCCGTCTGTACTGGGCTCAGAGAAATGGTGATTTGGCCCTGCACAACAAAATGCCTCATTAATGGTGCCACCATTTACCCCTTTATTGTGCATGAACCTGTTGTTATTTAAAGCTGTACACTCCCTCCTTCCTCCTCAATCCGCACCTGTGCAGCCCCAATATATTTGTAGAGATAATCACCTATTTGTACATGCAGACAATATGCCTGCACAAGGCATTCTGGATCATTCTTCTGCCTGTACCGTGGCACTGGCTTTTGGGGGGCAATGGAGAGGGTGTGCTCCAAGGCACTGCCATCCATCTCACAGATGTTATGCAAGACACAAGTGGCTATTATAATCAGGGGAGCCATCTCTACCTTAAAGTTAATTTTCTCTGTGATAGATCACCAGAGTTGCTTCAGGAGTCCAAACGCCAATTCCACCATGGTCCTGGAGGCACTCAGCTGCCTGTTCAAGTGGGCTTGTTCCAGGGTGTGGGCCATGGGATAGGCCTTCATGAGCCACTGCATCAGGGTGTAGGCTGGGCCCCACCTCTGGTATGTTTGTGTTTTCCATTGGGTGGGATTTTTTGTCTTGAGTTGATTTACGGTAGGCCAGGTCCCCCAGGATGATGGGTTCCATGGGCACCCCTTCAGTGGTGGTGATGATGCTGAGCCAAAAGTCTCCCCTGTACATCCTGGTGAAGAAGAGAGACTGCCTCAGGATGTGGGCATCATGGCTCCTGCCTGAGTAGTCGGTCACCACATCCATGAACCAGCCACAGTCACCAACAATGGTCGTCAGGACCATAGAATGGTACCCCAGCCAGTTGGTGTACTCATCACGGCTAGAGGCGCAGAAGATGGCAAAGTGGGTGCCACTGATTGCCCCAATGCAATTGGGGAAACACCCATCCAACCATCAGGAAGCCTTCCATTACCTGCTCTGGGTTGCGTTGCACCACCCTATTGAACAGCAGGGCCTCAACGACTTTGCAGAACTCAAGTAGGATGGCAGGTACAGTGGATATTCCCACAGCAAACTGCTGGGCAATGGAGCATCAGGAGCATCCAAATGGCAATGGCCATGCACTGCTCCATGGGGATGGAGATCCTCATGGGCATCCACTCCCTTTTCAGCCGTGTACAGACGATGTCAGCGATCCTGAAGACTAGGCAGCAGGACATGCCAAAATGGGTCACCCACTCCACATCTCCCCACATGACCAAAACCTTCTCCCATCACTCCCTTGTCCTGGGTTGGACCCAAGTGAACCGGGATATGGGCATCACCCGACGAAGGGTGAGGATTTCCGCAGCAATGTCCCCAGCTCCCCATGCAGTGCCTGCATTTCCGCTGGGACAGCCCAGGGCCTTCTAATCTGGCTTAGTGTCCAGCACCATGCCATGCAGGCAACCCACATTCACCTGCATCACAGCAGCCTGACCTGTAGATCGCAGAGATACCTGAGGCAGTGGATGATGAACTTATGCCATGGATCTGCCGGTTGTATGCCTCAGTGGTATTGAGAAGGAGATGGAGACCAGCAAGAAGGTCTTCACTCTCCATGGCTCTCATCCAGATGGATGTTGTGCCTTCAGACACTGTGTCAGAGCCTTTGACATTTTGATGTACCACATGAAGGCAGCAATCCACCATCACCTGCCTAACTAAAGGCCTAGCTGATGGCTGGGATGGTCAATGCACAGGTGGCAGTGTGAATCTCCTCCCAGCTCAGGGTGGGAGTCCTGCCCTGTGCCAGACCTGGGCTTCATGCTCAGGTGCAACTTATGGGCAACCATACCTCCGGGATGTGTGTGTGTGGAGACAGCCAAATATTCTCCCACCTCAGCTGAATCTGTTTTATGTTCTCAAACAGGGTGGGGAGTACATGCCAGTCCTGGCCCTGTGCTTGCACTTCTGCAGCTTCTAGCCAAGGTTGATTTAAGGCATGTCTCCAGGGGGAAAGAGGATCTGGAAAGGAGGCATTATGGGACAGGCCCCCATGTAACAGAGAAGCCAGGTGCGCTGATCCCCAGGTCTCTCTGTCTGTGAATTGCTCTGTGGGAGCTATACTCCCCAATGGTTGGCACAGACTGTGTATTTTAGAGACATAGCACACCCTTAATTCTTTGGTTTGACAGAGTTCTGAGCCACTTGTTTCTACCAATCTCCCGTCCCAGCCTCATTCTTTCTGTGTACATGACCATGGAGTGGGCCACCATGACCATATACATGAGCCAAGTGTGTGGGGCTCAGAGGAGTTGAGAGGTGTCTGACATCTTGGCCCTGGCTGATGTTTGGCTGAGGGATGATGTGCAGGAGCTGTTTGAAGTTGGGGGGCAGGGGGTGGCCATGCATAGACCTGCTGTCCTTTTCCAAAATTGTGCTGATGCTGCCAGCACCATTTTGGAAAAGGGCTTTGCATGCACAAAACAGCCCCATGTCGTTTGCTTATTCATTTGTTTTTTGAACATTAGTTACTAAAACCAATAGGACTCCATTTGTTTTAGCAATTAATACAGGTGAAATAAATTGCACATCCCTAATTCTAGTGGGAGGGGACTCTCACATACACCGCTGCTGTGCCCCCCCCCTTGGAACTTTATGCTTTGGACTTCCTGTCACTGTGAGCGACCTCCAGTGGAGGGGGTTTGTGCCCCCCCCCCAGCCCATAGCTGCCGCGACCTCCCTTGGAACTTTGTGCTTTAGACTTCCTGTGACTGGGAGTGACCTCTAGTGGGCGGGGGCTTAGCCATCCCTGCCACCCCAGCTGCTGCTTCTTTTGCCCACAGTTCACCATGTCTAACCATCGTAGCTGAGTGTGGGGTGCTGGGAGCAGAGCGGGACCAGGGCCAGGTACCTGGCCATGTGTTTGTTTCCTCTGCCCTACCTGGGGTGTGTGGATGGTGGGATGGCTCTCTGGCTGCCATGGTCTCAGACATGTTTGTTCTGTGCCCCTCCCCAACCCAGGGAGCGGTGGATGCATTTTTTCTCCCTGGAGCAAGCGAGAGAGGCGCCCCACTGCCGTCATGTCTGTTTTTACCCATAGTAATCCTTATATAGCTAGTGTATACAGTTACAGCAGATGGCGCTCAAGAATATGTAGCACAGTCCCTGGGTTTTGTCAGATCAATAAAACTTGTTTACTGCGCATCACAAATAGTTTCTGGTGCACAGGTCATTAGGATGAGCTTGTAACACTTGCCTTGAGTTTCTCCTACGCATTTCTGAGCACATTCTTGACATATGCTACAACAGCACCTGTGTCTATGTGATGTCATTAATTCTGCAAAAGGGCGACGGTTCTCTTGTCAGTGATCAATACCAAATTGTGTGAATCACAATAACAGTTTCTGCAGCGATAGCACAGTTACTTTTCCCTCAGGTTAAAACATGCCTACTGAGAAGAAGTGATTGCAGCACGGTTTATGTTGTGTTTTTTCCAAGGCAGAATTGCTTTGCAGCATAAAATGAGGGAACCTGAGCAAAGATCTGAGTTTACTCTTCCTTGCAAATAGTCCCTTGGAGAGACCACCGGTTCTGATCTTTGCCTGTGTGCAGGACCCCCCTCCTCCACCCCCCACCCCCGTACTTTCAGCTCCCTGACACTGTTTGGGAAGGTTACCTGGCAACCAGCTGCACAAATACTGCACCTGGCCTCTCGGAACAGGAAACCCCTGCACTTGCAAATCAAAAAAAGCCTTCTGTGTATACAAACACTGCAGATAAACAGCCTGACTGGAGACTGTCCGTGTGGCCAATTAAACAAACAGTCAGCTGTTCAGTTTAAAAAAAATATGATGTGCAAATAGACTGTGAAATCACAAAGAAAGCATCTGCAGGCTGCATTCAGGGTGAATAATACTTTCCACTCAGCTGTGCAGTCAAACCTCGTTGCAGGCAAGGCATTAGGACATTAATTAACAGGTATCCTCTGGAGGAGTGGAGTTCAGCTGACTTCCACCAGTATCCCCACAAACAGGACACCCTTTTCTGCATCATAGGGGTTGGGCCGGGTTGTCTTTGGAAAGACACATGGCTCTACAACTTACAGTTTCTGAGGCAAAGTCTACAAGGTGAAACAAGTAAATAAAAGTTGCCTACATTATTTATTTATCTATTATTTATCTTAACGTATATGCCACCCTATCCAAAAGAGGCTCATAGCAGCTAATAATGATAAAAACAACAAATTAACCAAATATAAAATATAGATTCAATCCCCCAAGACCCAGGGTATTTTCAGACGTTACGAGATCACGCTCAACCACAGTCAATTCCCTGTGGTGGGGAATGCCCTCCTAACATCTGTTGGGGAACCAGAAGTTCTCCCCCAGATGTTAACCACGCTCAATCCCCACCAGGAATCTCATTCACCATGCGATCGGCTGGACCGGTGGGGCCGGCACCGATTGCGTGGTAAATTAAATTCCCAACAGGGATGAAGGGGCCCATCATGCCGTCTGGACAGCGATCATGGCCCGGAATCCCCGCTGGGATTCCGGGCCATGGTCATTTCGGGCTGGCTCTGTGGCTGCATTGGCCGCGGTGCCCACCCGTCTCCACAGGGGGTGGGTGGTGGGAGAACGTGGGGGGATGGGGGCATGCTGCCACACGTTGCTCCACTTGGCCCCACCCCCTCCATGATTCCCCGCCGGAATACCCCGACATGCCTGTTGGCCATACCGGAGTGATCCCGGTGGGGAATCTAAGGGTTGTTTCCGTGACGGGGCGAATGCTGCCCCGTCATGTCTGAAAATACCCCCAGTTCTCCACACACAATTGGATGCCACCCACTGCCATGCCCATGCCTCTCACAAGGGGGAGACCCCAAGGCTCTTCATTGGGCCTACTCTATTGGGAAGAAGAGAGCTGCTTTCTCTATGTGGCAAAGCAGTCTGTTTTCTAGGAGACTGCCTATGTTATGTTGTAAATTGCGTGCTTTTGAAGGCCCCTGTGCTGATGGTGTGTCCATCCTTTTACCTCCTGAGTAGGAGATCCTCTGGGTTCTTCCATCTCCTCAAGTGGAATATCACCTCCCTTTCTGAGAGAATGGAGATGAGACAACAAACCCATGAAGGCCACAATCAGACGGATCACTAACAAGTGATAAAGGATTATTTGGCAATGGAAAATTGAATGGGTCCCTTAACCGCATTTTTAGAGCTTGTAGCTACTTTTTGGGTTTCTTGTTCACAGTACTGGACTTGGGATGTTTGTTTGACTCCCTTGAAACAAACTTTCTACATTTACTGTTCACTCAAAAGCATTGGTTGGGACTAGCATGCCAATATATCACGAGAGTTGCAGTCTTTCCTCTCTGTTTAACCCAAAGGGATGAGGCAAATAGATGGCCCCACCAACCCCTTTCTCACATGGCCCTGCCTTCTGCAGAGCACCGTGACATTGCAGCACTCTGCAGGGGGGTGACCTCAGAGGGGGAGGGGACTCGGCCACTATGAGTGACCTCTAATGGGAGGAGGCTTAGCCAGCCCCCGCTCCCCAGCTGCTGCAACTCCCCTTGGAACTTTACCATATGGACCATGTAAGCAAGGGGCTTTTCTGATGTGGTCTCACCCATGGCCCTGTCCCTTTATAGGCAAGAATGTGGCCATGGGGAAAAGAGGCAGAAAAATCCCTGTCTGACACTCCCCACCCCTCAACATACCCTGGAGCCTAGACTTCTCCAGGCTGTCCAAGATAACCCTTCCCTGGAAGGCCACCCCTCTAGACCTGGAGACTCTGGGTCAAACATGGAAGGGTACCAAGACAACCCTTCATATCACTGCTATTGCATGAGACAGCGATAAGAATTACAGGAGATGCCTGAAAATCCACATCTTGTAATTTCAGTCACTTCAGGACTTTGGATCTGCACTATACCTTGTAAGTGGAAGAGAGTTTCTTTGTGTTTGGTAGGTGGGGTGGCAGAGAGGATGTTAC
This sequence comes from Sphenodon punctatus, assembly GCA_003113815.1. Lineage (NCBI taxonomy): Eukaryota > Metazoa > Chordata > Lepidosauria > Sphenodontia > Sphenodontidae > Sphenodon > Sphenodon punctatus. The sequence continues at coordinate 570,568 of QEPC01000407.1, forward strand.
TGTGCTGACTAATCAGCTTGCTCACTGGGAAGTGTGGTTGGCTGCTGATTAGCTGTTATTGCCAAGCTGAAAACAGCATCAGCCAATCAACAATGAAACACCCTCACAATTGTGAAATAATTACCTATTTCGGGTAGACTTGAATTATTCATGGGTATTATTTCCATTTTTAGGAAGCCTGAATATCTTAATAATATCCTTGACTAAAATACATATCAACATACACAGTTTTCTTGGGGGGGGGGCGGGATCTTTAGGTTTCTCAGTCTTGTCAGTATTTTGGTTACATCCTTTTTAGCAATTGTGTATCCACAGTAGTGCTAATATTGACAAATTAACATAACCAAAGTACCAAAATGGCTGGAAAATGAGTTTTAACTCTTAAGCCCATGCAAATTATGTACAGGTTTCCTATTGACTTAAATGGGCTTTGGAGCTAGCCCTGGAATCTGTCATGCTCCAGTTGAGTTTGCCCTCCCATTGTCTTCAGTGGTGGAGTTGAAGGGAGTTTGTCTATCCTCCCTGACTGCACACATGGAGCTCCCAAGTGCACATCAGCTCTACCATCTCCGACAGGGAGACACGAGATTTCAGCCATCTATGTGTTAGCCCTGTGCAAACCCAAGATTTTGCATTTGGAAAGACAGCAGGAGAGATGTGGGGGGGCATAGTGCCAATGGGGAATACATAAAAAGATAATACCCACTTCCACCCCATTACCTCCAGATTCACTTGCTTCTGTGTCGTGGGGCCATCAGATGTTCACCCCAGGGCTGTTCCATAAGGTGTCATCACCGTAAATGTGGAGCACGCTGTGCGGGCAAGTCTGGGCAAATCCTGCACAATGCACTGCCTCAGGACCACCTCTCATGTGTTCAAGGGCCCATTGGGCGACCACGCAGCCGCCCTGTGCCCCTCTCTTCTGTTAGACACGCACACATGTTCAGCACCATAGAGTCATGGCCAGCAGTCTAGGGCACCTGAGGAGTGACTGCAACTCTATGGTGTAGCGTGGGAGCCCAGGTGGACTGGGCAGGGAGGAACACCTGCACATTAGTTGTGGTCCTGCATGGAGCCTTTGGGTAGTGGCTACGAGGGGGACCAAGAGAACGACCACGGACTCCCCTCTTGTGTGAAAACACCCAGTATCATGATGTGCTACCCCTTGGCACTCTGAACACCTTCCCCTTCAACCATTCACCAATCCGGGTAGAACTTCAAAACTACAGAAAGGGAGAGCAAGCTCTCTTGTTAGTGCAGGGCCCCTGGATGAATGACCCTATGTTCCCAGTAGATCCCATGAGAGCAATTATTGGGGGGGTGCCAGAGGGGATGCATCCCCTGCAAACTTCCTTCCCCTGCAATTCTGGAGATAGGAGGCAGAGCTTATGTGGGTTAGTATCCCCCTTGACCAAATTTTAGTCCAGAGTTACTCCTATGGCACGCCCCACCCCCCACCCCTTAGATTAATTTGGGTGTAAGAGATCAGTAAGGATAAAGAACTGGACTTGGACCTGGGAGACCCGGATTCAAATCCCATCTTAGCCATGAATTCACTGGGTGACGGTAAGCCAATCACCTCTCTGGGGGCCTCAGTTTCAAATCTGTAAAATGGGAATAATAATTACCTACCTCACCCGGTCATTGTGAGGGTGAACTAGATAAGGATTGTAAAGTACTTTGACACTGGAAGCACTATGAAAATAAAAGATAAAATAATAGTTAAGTCCCCTTTCCCAGTGGAAAAGCCTGGAAGAGTTTTGTTTTATATCTCCCAGGTTTCCCCCTTTACCTCCCCACACAGAGGTTTTGTACAGGTTAGACCAATCTGCCCCAGTGATAGTCCCACGTTATCTCCAGCCCTTGCTTTCCATTTGCTCTCTCAATGATAAGCTGCAAAGCCATGAGAGATAAACCCAAGATATGTCCTATGCAAAAACAAATGTCCACATAAAACTATCACAATCACATTAATGCTTAAGGAGAGAGAGAGAGAGAGAGAGAGAGAGAGAGAGAGAGAGAGAGCAGCATGCACCCAGTTATTTATACCATGCCTATAAAATCCAGCCAGAGAGACAGTTTGAAAGATTTAGGCTCATTCCAAAGCTGGCACACTTTGAAAACATCTAAAAACTCTCCATCGCCTCAGCAGCCCCTATTCTCACCTAGCAAATAAATCTCCATGTAGTTGTTTCTATCCAAATCTCTGTGAGGAATGCCGTGCCTAGAGAGAAAACACAAACTGGAAAGGAATGTTCGGAGCAGAGGGTGGGGAACCTTCAACCCATGGTCCAAATCAACCTCATGGCTATTTCTTATTTGGACCCTTTCCAATTTCTGGATCCAGCCCACGTATCACATCCCTGTCATCAAGGACTGAAAAAGTGAGCTCAGGGGAAGGGAGTTGAAATGAGGACATGCACTGAAGGATAGAGGATGGATACAAGGCATAGAGAGATCCGTGATATGGACCATCCACTTCCCCCATTCTGAGAGCAACCCTTAGCACCCTCACCTCTAACTTCTGTCCAACCCATGGACAAAGAGGGAGGGAAAAGATTCTCCATCCCTGGCTTTAGAGCAAGGGAACTGGTGTGCATTTACACTGTGCTCTACACCCATAACAAGGGCATGGGGAGCCATACATGTGAGCTCCCTGGAGCGAGACTTTACATGTTACCAGTGTAGAGGAATACCCACAGATCTACCTTCAAGGGCCCTGAGCTCTTCCTAACTGGGGCCACTGCAGACAGAGCACTTCCAGTCTGCCACAAGCAGCCCCAGCTGGTAAGGCGCTGGGGGGGGGGGGGCTGTGGAAACAGTGAGAGAAGGACAGGCAATGATCCCTAGAAAGCAGCATTCCCCCCAGTCCCCTGCAGCTACCCCACATTGCACTGGCGGTGCCTAGCCCAGATCCTCAACTATTTCAGCGTTGGAGTAACCCAGTTACCCTAGTTATTTCAGGAGCAGTCCCCCCCTCCCCTCAGTTCAGCATGTAGCCAGACCCCTGGTTTGGGTGACAAGCAATAATAATTAGCAGTAGCAATAGCAACGGGGTAACTAGATTGGAATGGGCCCTGGCGCAGACCATGGGATGCTACCCCTCCCCCATCCTCCGGGGCAGAGAGGAGCAAGGAAGACCCAGACTATCTGAGGCAGAAGGATCACTGGGATGGGGTGAGGACTGTGGTCGCTGGATCAAGGTGTCATGGGGCAGTGGGGAAGTGGGGGGGGGGGGCACAGGAGGGGGAAAAGAAGTCTTACCTAAGTATTGGGGTGGAGAGATATGCTGAGGCAGGGAAATATGAAATGAAATAAATAAATAAAAACTTTTATTGTTGGCCATAGGCCATAAACAATTTAAACAATTTAAACAAGTAATCCACACATCGTGGTAACTCAGACTATATACAACACACAATACACCTACGGCAATATTTTCCCATTTTACACTGGGCTACAAACCATCTTCAATGTATTTGGTTCAACTATTACTAAAACATTCACAATTATGCTATATAACCAAATTAGGCTATTAATAGTCTTATCTAAAACCCATAACATTAACATAAAAAACACAAGTAACTTATTCTCCCCACAATTCGTTCTATCTACTGCCTTAATTATCTATCCGAAAGCTGTTCTTCAACCATCGCCCATCAACTTTTTCCATATAGCAAGAGCCCCAAAACAATATTTTGCCACCCATTGTGTAACTTCCGAATTCCTAGGGCACAGCCATTTCTTCAAAATGGCGGGCCAAGAGAGTGTATCAATATCTTGTAATAATGAATTTAGTACTCTCTCACGGTATGTGGCATATGCTGGACAAAATAGCAAAACATGCAGAAGAGTTTCCATGGCCCTCTGATCGCATAGAGGGCAAAATCAGTGGCTTTTATCAATACCAAAATAATCAATCTTCCGTCCGAGCTGAGGGGAAAAGTTGAAAGCGAAAGAGCGTAAATGCTCACCTGCGCTGGGGGTCGTTCCACAAATATATATAGCTATTGGCCCAATCATCCATCCGGATAAGTTGGTAACCTGGGGCTATTTCTTGCGAATTTACCTCAGAATGCAGCCTTTGGCGATCCTGATCAGCTATCCTGTTTTTAACTATGAGCAGTGCCCTTGGATACTCATATAAACTAAAGAACTCTCTTGAGAAGCCAAGTTTGTGTACTTGCTCCTCCATCCCATTTGACCACTCTGTGTTTATCTTCTGAGCACATTCTAGGAGGCAACAATTGTTTGACCTGTAGATGGAAATTTTAAGCCAAAAGGAAATCATAGCCGTCAAGGCCCGAGCTCTAATTGAGGGGACCCTAGCCTCTGCTTGAAGTAAAGCTGATGGGGTTCCACAAGGGACACCCAGGACTGACCAGAGGAATTTGTTTTGGAATTTCTCCAGTTTTCCCAGAAAGCCTCCTCCCCATATTGGGATTGCATATAAGAGCTGTGCAAGGGTCTTAGCAATAAACAATCTCAGTGCTGGAAGCACCAATTGGCCCCCCCGTTTGAAAAAGAAGGAGACTATAGCTGCTATTGACCTGTTAGCTTGATGTTCAACTTGATTGAAATGATATGACCATGAGCCAGTTGCTGCAATATTGACCCCTAGATATTTGAATTCCTTAACCTGTTTGATCATTTTGTTGCCCATCCTCCAAGTACACATTCGACCACCTCTTCTTTTACCCATAACCAGTACTTTAGTTTTAGCATAGTTCACTGCTAGGGACTCCTGCTTACAATAAGCCTCAAATTTTTGGAGAGCCCTACGCAGACCTATCCTCGTCTGCGAAATTATGACTGCATCGTCTGCATAGAGCAGAAACTGAGGCAGGGAAGTGGGGCCCAGCAGGTCCATCTGAGTGCTTGGGACATGTGAACAGGTCACCCACATGCTCAGCACTCCTTTGAGCTGTTATTTATTTATTTATTTATTTTTGTAATTTATACCCCGCACCCTCCTGTAACCAGCTCTGGGCGGCTTCCAACAATTTACAAATATGAAACACTATAAAAACAGTTTAAAACAATCATAATATTTAAAACAAGGCACAGAAGTTTAAAACAATAAAGCAGGATGGGCGCGAAAAAAACCCCATAACCCTAACCCACCCCCCACCCCCAAAGGCCTGGGTGAACAGCCAGGTTTTACAACACCGCCGGAATGACAATAGGCTTGGGGCCAGGCGAGCTTCCTCCGGAAGGGAGTTCCAAAGGCCTTAGGTCCCACTGCTCAAACTCTGAAACCCAGAGAGTTGGGATCTATGTTTGAATGCAACCCAGAAATGTCTGTGAAGCCACACACACCTCCTATCCTGCCCCACAGCCCTCATCTCAGTAGCAACAAAGGGCGCAGCCATGTCAGAGCACACAAGCTCACCACCTGCACCTAGTATAGCTATGCCCCTCGAGGAATAATTTTAACACTTTACTTCTCAGCAGCCAGTTCCATCCTAAGATCCCAAAGCACTACAATCCTTAATGAATTTAGCTACAGTAAACAGTACACAGCGTAACAGCTGAGCTTGGAGATAATACAACGGGAGTGACTGCAAGAGACGAAAGGAGACAACCCTTTAACTGTAGGAAAGAATCTTGGATCGATAGCTGTAATTTTCAGTTGGCTTTTCCTCACAGCCATTTCATGCAGGCGAGGCTGTATCGTGAATCAGGAGCTTTCTAAAGCTATGCAGACTGGGGCTGGCCTAAGAAAGCAGTGCAAAGGGCACGAACAGGATGTTGGTTTGGGAATTTTTCTAGGGGAATAAAAACGTCTGTCTGTGTGTGTACTGTGAATGCCATGGATTAGTTTTACCTGAAGATAGAGGAGGTTCTGTAGTTTTGCTTGACTACATCTTGGTAGTAAGAAGAGCTCTGCTGCAATCCAAAGACTGAGAATGATTATTTTAAGTGTTGGGAGCATAATAATGATGCACAAGTGTGTTACATCAAGCACCACCTTCCTTTGTGTGTGCCATTGGTGAAATAACTATATTTGAGTAATTGAAATACAAAATAAAAATATTCTGAGAAGCAGTTCAGATATGAAATACAAATTATGTACATAAATTCATAACATTTTTCTGAAATACAAAATACATCAATTCATCTGAAATACAAAATATATTCATTCAATAATGTCTTCAACTTATGATGTAACGACTTGCATGTGTGTAATACGTACTCAGTTTTATTTGTAGTTTTCCTCCTGCTCTCTCCCTGGCCTCTCCCTATTCTCTATCCTACGCTCTCCCTGATTCTCTTCCCCCATTCATTCTCTCAGGTATCCGCACTTATTTTTGACAGTTGGATCAGGCAGCCCTACTTCCCATTCCCTCTCCTCTCTCCCGCACTGTCTCCCTTTTCTTACTCACACCGTCTCCTCTATTCTCTGTCCTCCTCTCTCCCTTATTCTCTTCCCCCATTCCCAGTCCCTCCGCACCCAGTTAAATACATAAATGGGTATATATATATATATATATATATATATCCTGGCTTCCCTAAATCACCTACTAGATTATTTGACATTAAAATGTAAGGTCCGATTTAAAATGTTGGTGCCTACCTTCTGTTGCTCTGATCTCTAAGATAGGAAGAGCTAACCCCACAGCACCACCAGTGGTGGTGAAGAGTCACTGCAGGACAAGAGTACATGTACACTAGCAGGTGGTGGCTCCTGCTGCTGCTCTCACCTCTGTTCTCTAAGGCAGCAAAGGCTAGACCTGTCACAGCATGCCCAGTGGTGGTGAAGAGTTAGGCAGAGGAATGTGCACTGTTCAGGCTGCCTTGCAAGTAGAGGGGCTTTTATTCTTCATCAAGAATGTATTTCTGATATTTCCTGCGTAATACAAGAAATACCAAATACAGCAGAAAATAAAGTATTTCACATATGAAATACTGGTACATTTCTTGTGTGTATTTCAAATAAGATATACAGTCTGAAATACAAATTTCAAGAACGTATATTTTCAATACTGCCCACCTCTGCATGTTGGACAGCAGAGGTAGCTTTTGGCATAGACAACACAACACAGGAGACTGCCTAGGCCTCTGAACCCATAGAGGTCCTTCCTTCTGCTGATTTTAGTACATATTTGGACTGATGAGTCAACTGCCAAGGTACCAAGGTATCCTGATCTAGGCCAGTGGTTCTCAAGCGGGGGGGTGGAGGGGTAAGGAGGATGGCACACACACATACACAGAGCAGGCAGAAAAAGTATTCTGGGGGAAGACACGGGAAAGACCTCAGTTGGCAGAACCTTAGTTCTACTCGTACTGAGTTTGAGGTAACCTCCAAAATAATGGGGTGGCAAGGAGGAGAGAGTAATAGAATGGGGAGAGAGAGATGAGAATCAATAGGAAGATGGAAAGGAGGAGAGGGAGCAAGTTGTATGTCTGTGTGTATGTTGTGAGAGGGGCTAAACTACCACAGACAAGTGGCAGGGACGGTCCAGTTCAAAAAAGTCTGAGAACCACTGGTCTAGGCTACTAGTTTATCTGATTTAAAATGTAAGGTCTGATTTTAAAAATTTGTGTAGGTCCCTGCAAAACATAGAGCAGCCATGTGGATGGTCAGGGGATGAGACCTCTGACTTCCACAAGCTGGGAATGAATAGTAGGAAATAGGTCACCCACTCCATTCTGATCTGTTGTGCACTTTTCTGAAGCAACCAGAGCTGGCTACTGTCAGAGACAGGATGCTAGGTTAAATGGAATACTGGTCTGACCTAGGATGGCAGCTCTTGTGTATAAACCATTTAAAAGAAACTGAATTTGAAAGCTGTGAGGTTTTCCAAGCAAAAAGAAATCTTTGAAAGTTTAGTCTGCTCTAATATAGAGAATAAGCTCCACCATAATGCACTTTATTTGAAGGGGCATTCAGTCTGCAAATGCCAATCTGCGATAAGGATCGTGTGACAATCTACCCTGAAGTGTTCTGCATGCAAACAAATCACTTATGGTTTGCAAGACGACAAGACAAGAGCAAATAAGTGCTCATAGCAGATAAAGGATAGATCCATAACCGTCTGCAATGAGTGAGCCATCCTACTCTCTCAGGCTGAGGTTAAAGTCTTTTACAAGTTTTTTGAGGAAAAAGTAAATAAAAATGAGATTAATACTGTCTGGTATAAAAATATAGATGCGAAGCATCACACTATTGGAATTCAGCTCCCAGCATCTTCCCTTTCTTTATAGAGATAAGGATATTTGGAGACAGATGACACCTTTAAGATTCATAAATATGCCAGACAAGCTTTCAGATTCCCCCCAAGGTCCTCTTATTATCAGGTATGCTAAAACTGGGTATGTAATAGAGTGATAAATATTGTGTATGGCTTTGCTTAACCAAAATAAGGTGTCTCGTTTACCACTGAAAACTGATGTGTTGTCTAATAAACAAGCTGTTAGGAAGAACGTGGTCTTTTCACCCAATAATTATAATCCGATGGCTGGCAGAGCAGAGACAGACCTCAGGAAAATCAAATTATGTTTATAGAGCAATGGAATAATAAGAATAAGGAAATATGTCAAGCTTTGTAGTTACGTTCCTGTTGATAATATACAATGGTGTCGTGGTAAATATCTTGCCCTTGGTTTAATAATTAACTATAAATCCTACTATGCATCATTTTCAGTAATAAAGGTGACTTTGCGAATGAACATAGATTAGAAACAAATTCCATTTATAGAGCTGTTTGTCTGTAAAAAATAAATAGATCACAGACGTGTCTTGGAAACCTGCTCAATTTTTATCTGGTTTGAAAACATTTCCCTCAACTTAGAGATTGGGGTTTTAAAGACCTGATTTATCGGCCAGTAATGGAGAAACTTGCTGTCGACTTTGGTCATGTCCTCAAACCACTTACTCCATAGTAGTCCCATGGAAGCCCTATGCTACTCCAGAGTAAGTGGTTTGCAGATCACAGCTTCTGTTGATTGCCATTAGAATCAAACAAGTTTAAATCTATTGACATTCAGTGCATTAACTCATGGGTTAGAGAATACATTTTAGGTTATGAGGTAAGAGTCTAAAGTTATCACAATAGACTGGGCATTTCTAGACAAGCAGGGGAATTTGTGGGTTCAAAAGTCTCCGATGATCCACCAGATGTGAGAGGTAGAAACCATCTCCCCCATCCACCAGATGCAGAAACCATGGGGGAAGGGAGAGGAGTGTACAAGACATACTCTTCCTGGCTGCCCTGACAAACAGCTGATGGGGGAGGGGCCCAGAGGAGCACTCCTCCAGACCCACCTCCCCCCATCACTGGTTTGTCAGGGCAGCCAGGGAGAGAGCGGCCAGTATGGCAGTTATCTTGCATGACTTGGCATTCAGACATGAACACTATGACAGTTGTGCAAGTCTCAAAGGAGATTTAAAATGCAGATTCGTAAAACTTTATATGCCTTACCAATTTGGGAGTTTTCCTGACCAGCTTGTGCAAGAGGCATTTACAGAAGCAGTTAATTACCACGTTTCTTGGGAAACTCACGGGTCTGTGGCATGTGTAAAAACGTCTTCTGCCAAAAGGAAAAGAGCTTGAAAGTAAACATAGAAAGGGATGGGTTGGTTTAGGAGTTAAGGCATTCAGCTACATCCTGAAGGCCATGGGTTCAAGTCCTGCTTGGTCTTGCACTGGATGATCTTCTTCAGTTTTCCCCACTCTAACTGGGTACCTGATGAATTGGGCTGGAGAAGTCAAAGGCAGCTGCATTGCAAAATGAGGAAACTAGTTAAAAAGAAACTAAAAAGCACAGTTGCAAGGGCTACACGTTTGCAAGAGGCGTGGAGGCTGTTCAAAAGCACCCTTCTGGAAGCCCAGATTAAATGCATCCTGCAAATTAAAAAAGGAAGCAGGAAGACCAAAAGTCTTCCACTATGGGTGTTTTCAGACATGACGCTAACCCCAGTTTAACCACAATTGAACTTTTCTTATACACGTTGCAGGGCTGTATTGGTGCCCTATGCAGCCCTGCAACATGCATAAGAAATGTTTAAGTGTGGTTAAACGGGACTTTGTGTCATGTCTGAAAACACCCAATGGCTAAATGGGGAGGTGAAGGAGGCTATTAGAGCCAAAAAGACATCCTTTAAGAAATGGAAGGCTAGTCCCAATGAAAATAACACAAAAGAGCATAAACACTGGCAGCGTAAATGTAAAGTGATAATAAGGCAGGCCAAGAGAGATTTTGAAAGGAGGCTTGCTAAAGAGGCAAAAACAAGCACCAAAAACCTTTTCAAATACACTAGAAGCAAGAAGCCTGCGAGGGAGTCAGTTGGGCCATTAGATGACAAGGGAGTAAAAGGGGTGCTCAGGGAGGATAAGGACATTGCAGAGAAGCTGAATGAGTTCTTTGCATCAGTCTTCACTGCGGAGGATTTTGGGGAGGTACCCACGCCAGATCCTTGCTTTGTGGGCAAGGAATTGGAAGAGCTGTT
>QEPC01000407.1:590975-614067 GCA_003113815.1 Sphenodon punctatus
CTTATTACTCAGCTCATCTTGACCCCGTTGCCTAGGGACTCCCTTGTTGTCTCCGAGCAGTGGCAGCAGCAGCTGAACTTGTGCAAAAATCAGCTTCCCTTGTCCTCGGTCACCGCCTTACTGTTGCTGTTCCACACTCTGTATATGCTCTCCTTAATCAGGGTAAAACTCATCTGAATAAACCTGATGGAACGTTCCAGCTGCAGCCTCCTCTCATTTCAGCCTGAAAATCCACGACAGTGCCACGCACAGGACACCGAGACAGAGGTCACCAGTGCCACTGCCAGACAGCGGGTGCATGTCACAGAGGGAGGGGTATCTGGGGCTCACTACCACTCGCACCCCACCTGGGATTACCCTGCTCAGGGCTAAGGTGGCTCGTGGAAGGATGCCCGTCAGGATAGAAATGTGGCCTTCACCTCCAATGAAGGAGAACAGGCCTCTATCATCATAGGGCGCCACTGAGTTGGGGGTAACCCAGGTCTGCCCCATGATGCACTCACTCAGATGCACTAGGGAGGATAGGGGGTTAGGGAGAAAGGGAGAGGGCACACCGGGGGTGCAGTGAACAGGACCCCACAGGAGAAGGGAGGCAGGGCACTCAAATCAATTAGCAAGGATCCAAAGGAACTGCGGAAGGAGGTGGGGGGAAGGGCAGGGGCATGCTCAACACACGGACTCACCAATTCACTCACTACTCACACTGGGGGGACAGGTCATGAACGATACAGACTCATGGGGCTACAGATGCACTCTTCACTCACTGCCACACTCGCTCAAACGACGTTAGTTTAAACTCAAGGACAAGCAGGGGGTCGGTTTCCCAAATCACCAGTGCCGGCTTCCTGGCGGTGCTGGTTCTTATTGACCAAGCCCTGCCCCCATGCACACTCGTAGCCACTACAAGCACCACACCAGGGGTGGGGGAAGCCCCACACTTGGTCCAGGGCCCAGGGGCATGTCTCCAAGTGGCAACGCTATTTCGGGGCTTGGGATCACCAGCGAGGGCGGAGCCTGTGCCGGCGGTCCCTGAAGCTGTTCCTTCTGGGTGGGGCTCCTTGCGGGGTGGTGCTGTGGCCTCCCTTAGATAGGAGGAAAAAACCACCACTTCCTCCCACTAACAGTGCACAAGGTCCGATGTCTGGTGGTGGTATGAGAAGCATACCGGATTCACCGTCTGCAAGGTAAGGCACGGGGGCTGGAACAACAGGGAATGGATTGCCCTATGACCTGTTAGAAATTCCCCTGCAGAGANACAACAGGGAATGGATTGCCCTATGACCTGTTAGAAATTCCCCTGCAGAGAGAGATTGGCTACCCACCCACTTGTGGAGACAGAATGCAGGCAGGGCTTGACATTGACAGACCATTGGTCTGACACAATATGGCACTTCTTATGTTCCTATCTTTTTATGTTCTTTAGATCTGCGGCAAAAAAAAATTAAAGGGGCAGCCAGCGGACCACATCAGGGCTGATAGCCCTTGTAGAGAAAGTCCACGGGAAGACGGTGAGGCAGCAGGACTCTGGCGTAGCCGTGGAGCGTCATCGCCAGAAGAAGGGGGGAAGGTGCCCCAGAAGCTACACCATCAAAGCCCTTCCCCCTCCTCAAGCTCTGCTGAGGAGTCCCCCCAGGAGGAGTCTTCAGAGGCAAGGGCCTTTCAGGCCAAAGTCCAGAAGCTGACCCAGGACTTCATGGATGGCCTACGGCTGCAAGCATCCACTATGGAGAACTGGCTGGTGGAAATGTTCCAGGAGGTCAAGGTAGAGAAACAGAAGGTGGAGGCATACTCCAAGTATGTTTCTGTCGAGATGGCTGACCTGGAACTCTACTGCCAGTCGGTCTCCAGGTGGCAGGTGGCCATGGCAGGGTCCATGGACTTTGCCATACAACACAGCTGCCAAATGCTGGAGCACGGGGTGCCTGCCCCTAGGTCCCATGCACCCCTTTTGCCTTTCCATCAAGTTCTGGGGGACAGGCCAAAGAGTAGACCCCTTAAGTTTCCTTGCTTTTTGTATATATATTAATGTTTGTTTTGGTTTTATAATGTTGTTGTTCTTGTTGTTTAAAAAGTTTTAATAAAAGTTATATTTGTCGTTATGAGCTTTGTTTTATCTGTCCTTCCAAACTTTTAACCCTCTGTGCTGAAGTTCTGGCAGGTGGCAGAATCTCCTACAGCTTGTCGATCCCTACCATCAGCACCTGGCACCAGATGTAGCGTAGGTAAGGTATTAACCCAAAGATGTGCCAGCAGCAGAGTCTCAACTTGCAGACATCCCCCCAGGAGGGGCAGGGCTTGTGTCTGTATGGGTGTGCCAGAGAGAAAGAGAGACAGGCTCCTTGGCAGCAGGCAGCAGGCAGCGGGTGCTGGTGGTCAGAGGGGCTTTTTTTTCAGCAGCTTCAGTGGGAATCCATGGGTGGGTGCAGAGGAGTACGCTGGTGGGCAGTGGGGAGCAGGCTGGCATGCAGGCACCGGGCTTCTGGATGAAGTGGAATGGAATGACAGTCCCCAGTGACTGGAATGATGGTCCCAGAATCTCGTTGATGGTTCCTGGGATGGGCGGGCATGACTGCTTCAGGTACAGTGGAAGGACAGCTTATGAGAGTTGAATGATGTCCCTAGAATTACTAGTGCATGGTTGGGCACACTTCATTCAATCATGTGATAGGTGGTAGCAGGTACAGGAATGCACACAGGCAGGCAGCCACATATAATATGTTGTGTGTTTTTATTTTCATCTCATTCTGGTAGGTTTGTTGGTGGATGTGGGCACAGATGAGAGCTCTCGCTGGTTCTGGCAGGTGGCAGGCAGCTTGAGCTGGATACACCTCTCCCCCTTCACCCCCATCTCTCTCTTTCTAGCAGGGAGTCTCTCTCTCCCTCTCTCTCCGGCCATAAGTGCAGGTTACAGCATGGGTGGGATCCTGTCTGTCTCTCCTTCTAGCAGTGGGGAGACTTTCTCTCTCTGTCTCTCTCTCTTATTTCTCTCTCTTTCTCTCTCTTTTGCCATGAACAGCAGGTTGCTAACTCATAAAGAAAAGGTGGAATGACATCACCCCATGAGTGGAATGACAGGGCACAAGAGCCTGGAGGGTGGGTCCTGAGGCTAGAGTAGCAGTGTCTAGATATTGGACAGTCCTCCCTGCCAATAACGTAGGCCCCAGAACCCTGATGGTGGGTCCCAGGGCTGGAGTGACTGTTTCTTGATGCCATGGAATGACAGCACCCTGTGAGTGGATGGGCAGCATGGCATGAGCAGAAGGCAGGCAGACTGAGGCAGGGTTTAAGCTTTGCAACCTGGGAGGGCAGACAGCGTGGCATGAGCAGAAGGCAGGCATACTGAGGCAGGGGTCAAGCTTTGCAACCTGGGCAGGTGGGCAGCATGGCATGAGAGGTGGGCAGGAGGGCTGGGGCAGGCTTAGAGCTTGGCGGCAACCTGGGCAGGAAGACAGGCAGCGTAGCATGAGAGGCAGGCAGGTGGGCTGGGGCAAGCTTTGAGCTTGGCAACCTGGGCAGACAGACAGGCAGTATGGCATGAGAGGCAGGCAGGTGGGCTGGGCCAGGCTTAGAGCTTGTCAGCAGGAAGGTGGGCTGAGGCAGGCTTTGAGTGAGCTTGGCAGCAACCTGGGCGGACATACAGGCAGCGTGGCATGAGAGGCAAGCAGGCAGGCTGGGGCAGGCTTAGAGCTTGGCGGCAACCTGGGCAGGCAGACAGGCAGCGTGGCATGAGAGGCAATAGAGAAGGCAGGCTGGGACCTTGGCAGGGCACTCGGATAGACTCGTGAAGACTGCAGCGAGAGAGAGCGCCAGTCAGATAGGCGGGCTGAGATCATCTAGCTAGAGGCCGGCTGGCAGGCTTATGGTTTCCCAATGCCACCCTGCATCATGAGGTCAGTCAGATAAGCCATCCAAGGCCATCTAGTATGAGAGAGAGGGGGGGGCACCGGACATTGGGCGGGAGGGACAGCACCTCAGCAGCACAGTAGCAGTAGCTCTAGCCCAGATTGAGGAGGAGGAGCCCTGTCCCAAGACTGCCTCTGGCATGGGATGGCGTGTGCCACTGCACCATCAATCCTTGTCCAGGGGCAGCTTGGGGAATCCCAGCAGCAGAAGGTTTACCTTGATGAACAACAACTACTTCACCAACTTGGCCCCCAGTCTCAGGCAGTGCGGGGAGCAAATGTCCCCCACCATGGAGAACACCCGCTCGCTGGGGACACTCATTGGTGGGCAGGACAGTATACCCGTGGCCACTTTCGACAGGGCTGGCAACATGTTGGCCTTGCCGGCCCAGTAGGCCAAGGGATTGCTGCTGGGATCAATGCATGGCTCCTCTTCCAGGCAAGTCTCCACAGCTGCTGAGGCACCATCCTACTCCCTCTGGTAGCTCTGACTGGGCACCACCTCCACCACTGTCTTCAGCCATGCTACTTGCCCTATTGTGCATGGCGCCATGCTATCCAGGGTGGCCTGCACATAGACTGAGCTGCTTCTGCTGCTGCTGCTGCCAATAGGGGTGGTGGTGGTGGTGGTGCTGCTGCTGCTGCTGCTGCTGCTGCTGTTGCCGCTGGGGCTGCGGGCAGAGATAGACCCAGCTGGCTGGAAGGGGTGGCTACTCCCACTCCCACCATCCCCAGGGGCATCCTGCTGCATAGCCTGCTCTGCACGCTGGACCCTGTCCACCAGCGCACCCTTCCAGTGGCCATAGAGCACTGTCTGGTGTGCCATGCTGCCCTTGACCCTGGTGTACAGCATTGTTGCCAGGACATATTCCTCCCGCTGCAGGAGCTCATCAAAACGTGCCCTCAGCCCTGCCTTCAGCTTCCACTCAAGGTCAAGCGCCTCATCAGTTAGCTTCCTGCCCTGAGGGCCACAATCCCACCCCTCGAGAATCTCATCCAGCCTCCTGTGGAGACTCTGGACCAGAGGGGTCACCTGGCTGAGGGTGGCAGTGGAGCTGCTCATGGTCTCCGTCACAGCCAGGAACCAGTTGAACCTGATGCAAGGTGGCTTTCTGCTCGAGAAGCCGCTTGAGCATCAGGAAGGTGGAATTCCACCATGTGGAGACATCCTGGACCAGCTGGTGCACTGGGGAGCCTTACTCAGCCTGCTTTACTTGGGGACCTTGCTGCCCTTCACGCTGCAGTTAAAGAACCCCGCCAGCTTCCTCCCCCACTTGATCAGGGAGCTAAGGGTGCCTGGCCCAATCCCCTTCTCCCCCAATCCCAGAGCATCCCTGACCACCAGGTGAAGGGTGTGTGTGGTGCAAGGGATGCTGGTGAAGTCCCCGTCTTGGACTGCCTTCGGTATATTGGCCACATTGTCCGTCACCACACACCCCTTGGTGAAGGTCACGCCTGGCATGATCCACTTCCTCACCATGGCGGTCAGGGCTGCCTTGATGTTCCTAGCAGTGTCGGAGTTGTCCATTACTTGTGTCTGAAGCAGGACTCACCTATACCCTGCTTCGGGACCCTTCCTGCCACTCCCCAAAGCTGCCTCTGCTGGGTCCTGCCACCAGTGCACTGTTACCCCCAGGTAGGCATGCTGGGTGTTCATGGTGGACCACAGGTCTGTAGTGAAGTGGACAGTGGCCCCCCAGCCATTGCCAGCTGCTCCCTCATCCACTCCTTCAACGCCCTGTACACGTCTGGCACCACAGTCCAACTGAGGGTGGAGCAGGATGGAAGACCATGTACAATGGAGAAGGGCTGCCCATCCAGCACAATCATTTCACCGAACAGGCGCCTGGCTTTCTCTTGAAAGCCATGTTGCCCTCCAGCTGCCGATGGTCTTGGCAGCTGCCCCCACCCCAGCTCCTCCATGGTGGGCTGACGCTGCTGGCGAGGCTCCTGCTGCTGTTCTTCTCCCCTAGCAGGAATACTGCTCCTGCTGCTAGAGGCAGCAGTTTGTGCAGGACGCTTGCCCGCTGAAGGAGGCGGGCAAATGGCCGCTGCAGTTGGGAACTCGCTGGCATCCACTCCCCCTGCTTTCCTGCTTAGCAGCAGAGCACTATGGCATGATTTCAGGTGCCTTGTAATGACAGTTGTGCCAAGGCTGGTGAGCACCTGCCCACGCTTCACCAGCTTATTGCACACAGTGCACTGCACCTCCCTCAGATCATCCACCCTCACCAGCTTGAAATGTTCCCAAACAGAGGATTATTTTCCCCTCCTGCCTTCTGGCCTGCCCCGGATGATGCATTGCTTCTGCCAGCGCTGCTGGGAGGGGCAGAACCTGGTGGCGATGACACAGCTCTGGGAGGAGGGACAGCCATCGCCTCAGCTCCAGACATCTCCTCTGTGGGACTAGTGTCTTCTTCTGCCTCACTGTCCTCAATCACTGTGATGTCCTGTGAAGGGGAGTACTGGGACCCTGAGGCTTGACTGCCCACCATGCTACTGCCACTCTCCCTGTGCCCCCCAGAGATGCTGCTGCTGCTACTCCTCCTCTCCCTGCTTCCATTGACTGGGGATTGGGCCCTGCCTCTAGCAGCCAGGGTGGGATCCACCAGCCCTGGACTGCTGGGGATCACCTCAATAATGGGGGTTGGGGACATTGGTGGCCCTGGAGGAACATCCAACCCCAAAGCACCTGCACCTGCAGCAGAGACAGCCACAGCCTAATGTCCAGCAGGCCTTCCAGTGCCCTGTGTGGCACTGGAGGATGCTGGCAGGAGGCACCACCAAACCACCCCCAGACTAGTGCCACTGCTGAGAGATTCTGAACCCTGTCTCCCAAAATCAGGCCTGCGAAGCTTGGGGCGTGGTGATGGGCTCTGGCTGCTGCTGCTGCCACTCCTCTGGCATGGCCCCTACCACTACCTATACCACGTGCCCCATTACCCACCTTACGGGCAGCAGACCGGCCACCCTACTTTCCTTCTCCATGTCTTCCAACTCAAAGAATGTGACAGGCAGCACACAAAGTTTGTATATATATATTTTATTCAAATTTTTTATCTAATATTATAGATATAATTATACGCTAGCTCTAACTATAGTATTAACTATTCTAAAATCTATGTAACTAAATATTACATCTACAAAAGCCTAGTCCTACAAATACTCTAAAATTAATTACACACTAACACTATCTCTATCTATCTCTATAACTAAGCTAACTCCTACATCTATCTATCTATCTATCTATCTATCCAATATTACACAGGGATGGAGGGGGGACACAAAGAACACAGGGAGGGGTATGAAACCTAAATCAGTCTAATGCTACTCTAAATAAATCCAAAAACAGGGGAAGGGAATCAGGGACGAAATATATAATGGGGGTGGGGGGAGAATTCAATGGAGGGTAGGGATAAAGAACACAGGGATGGGTAAAAAATAAAAATGCCTAAATCTATCTAATCCTAATCTAAATAAATGATAATATGGAAGTAAATGTGTGGGATGTGTGAAATAGGAGGAGGATGGCAATGGATTAGGATTAGGAAGGAACAAAAACTGCTGGGAGAGGGAGCCTTCTGAAAACGTCTGCTGTCAGGAACAGTGGCTAGCTCAGAAGGTGTTGGAAGGGGGGAGGGCAATGAGTTTTACTACTTGCTGCACCCACCTTACCACAAGCCACATTGGCTCTGTGCAGCTTAGCCCCCTCCCCGTCCCCCATGTCCAATCGCAGACTGCAAAGCCAGTGGTCTGAGGAGAAATGGGATGGTGATTGGGCAGGGAGGGAGGGAGATACGGGGAGACATTCCATGGTCGGTATTCACAGCAGCAGAGGAGATAAGCAGGCCTGCAGGTGGTGCAGGAGGATCCTAGCGACGGCTGGAAGAGACTGTGTTGCACGGCTGCCGTCCCTGGAGTAGAGTCCTCGCGGGCCTCGCACCGGCCTCACAATAGCCACAAAACAGACAGCATCCTTTTGTTGCTGCAGGGACAGGCAGCAGATATCAGTGCTAGTGTCCCGAGGTGGAGTGGCTGGGAGGGAACACATCCAGGTGCTGGGGTTACCTGCAGGAATAGTAACTCTCTCAGCCTCAGTTCCTCAGCTGTAAAAGGGAAATAATAACAATCTACTACACAGGATTGCTGCGAGAGTGATCTAAATGGAGGTTGCAAAGCATTTTAAACTCTAAAAGTGCTATAGATATTATTAATAATCATTGACGATGCTCTGTTGGTCCAAAAAGTTTGAGGACCTCAAATTTGAGGCTAGTGCTTATGCCTCAAGTCAAGCAGTGAGAGACGGATGGTAAATATCCCATATTATCTTAATGCTCAAAATATATGAGAAGGCACTTAACATGGAATTTCTGATGTCTTATTTTCTGTTTTCCCTCTTATTTACCACTTAGTAGAAGTGTTTGCTAACCTACTAGCAATTAGAATGTGCAATCTTCCCCGCCCCTCTCAAACAGACTTACATGAAATAACAGCCATCTGTTGTTATAAAATTTACTACTCACACAGGATGTTATAAAACAACCAGCTGAGCTGCCTTGAAAAAATATGTTTGTTTGGAGTGGGGGGTCGGAGGAGTTCTTCTAAAAGGTTCCATTTCATATTTCACTTTGAGGGGGAGGACTCCTTTCTAATTGAATTTTATTCCCAGTATTTGCTTGGAGGGCATCAACTCTTTTTCCGATGAGATAGGTTTGATTTTTATAGTATTAACCTGAATGTACAGGAAAGGGAGATGGCAGTGAAATAAATCTAGCTAAATGAGGCAACAAAGTGGCTTCATATCTAAAGTCACATGTATTACCTGTGTGTTTTGCTCAAGTCATGTTATCTTTAATACACATACAATATTTTCCTATCCATATCAATGCACAGGGCTGGCCTTACAGCAAGGTGACCCAGACCTCATTCTTTTCTCCACTTCCAGTGGCTCCACAGTAGCCCCTGTTTTCACCAGGGTAGGATTTGAGGGACCCACTCCCTCCCAGCAGGGGCCCAAACATGACCACCCCATGGAGAGTGCCCCCAAATGGTCAGGCCCATGGGGAGGGGCCACCACCAAGGCCACTGCATTTTATCTTTGCCCTAGACCCTGATAAGGCCAGCCCTGTCAATGCGTGACACACCAGGAAGTGTGCCTGGGTCTCACTGATGCTCAGTGCAAAGAAACCACCAGTCCTGCTCTTTTTATAGTTGACAGAAAATGTCATCTCTCCATCAACTTCAACAAAACAATGAATTTATACCACAGCTCATGGGAGTGGAGACTTCAAAGGGCTGGGGGAGAGAGGGGCATAGGCTGGAAATATTAATTTATTTACTTACTTAAATTTCGACCCTGCCATTCCCCTAAGTCTCAGGGTGGCTTACATCATTAAAAACACAAAATACAATTAAAATCCCTTTAAAAACCCACCCTTGCCCCTAGAGTCAACCACTTCAACTCCTATTCCTGCCTGTCAAACACTTTACCAAAAAGAAATGTTTCACACTACCTCTAGAATATGCTGAGGCTTGGTCTCTAATGGGCTTCCAGGGGAAAGGAGTTCCACAATACTGGGGAAACAAATGAGAACAACATCCTGGGTGGCCTTGTTGTATGAACAAGATTGGCAGGTGATAACTTTAAGAGAGCGCTTCTGGCCAACCTCACGGGTCATGTTGGAGCATGGTAGGAAAGGCGGTCTTTCAGATATGTGGGCCCCAGGCCATTTAGGGCTTTAAAAGTCAAAAACAGAACCTTTAATTGTGCCCAGAAAGCTATAGGATAGGAAGTCAGTACAGACTGTAAAGCACCAGTGTAATCTGATCACGGCAACCCACCCATGAAAGAAGCCAGGCCACTGTGTTCTGAATCAGCTGCAGCTTCCAAACAGTCACCAAAGGCAGTCCCACAATAATCTAGCCTTGAGGTAATGAAAGCATGAATGATGGTGACCAGATCTGAATCAGAAAGAAAGGCTCACATGTTCCTCACCAGATAGAGTTGGTGAAAAGCACTCCTGGCCACCACAGCAACCTGATGTTCCAGGAGCAGCAAGGTGTCCAAAGCACTCCAAGACTGTGAACCTGGGTAGCCAGAGTGGGCTGGACCCCTCCAATTACAGGGGTTCTAATCCCCTTCAAGTCACAGGGTCAGTCAACCATCATCACTTTAGTCTTGTCTGGATTCAGCTTCAATTGGCTCACTCTCATCCAGTCCCCAACATCTGCCAGGCACTGGGTAAGCACCGAGACTGGATGAAAAAGAGAGGTAGAGCTGGGTGTCATCATCAGCATATTGATGACACTTCACTTCAAACCTCTAAATGTTCTCTCCCAGCAGCCTCAGATGCACATTGAACAAAAGGGGAAACAAGATGGAACCCTGCGGGACACCACAGGGGAGGTCACAAGGAGACAATGAGCAATCTCCAGTCACCACCCTCTGGGACCGTCACCTCCCCAAAAGGAATGAACGGAACCATTATCGGGTTACAGAAAATAGAAATACATTAAGACATTTAAGTCTGTAAGAGCTGACAAACACCAGATGTAATCTACCCTTTTGTACAGGACATTGCTTGCTTTTGGAAGTGTCCTGAAAAAGCAGAACAGACCAAAGATAAGTAGACATTCAGCACATGCTCCTTGCTGTCTAGTGCGCATAGTTCTGCCAAAAGCTAGCATGAATTCCAACCTGAGAGCATTTTGTATGGACTAGAGCTGGAATTAATAGCTATTATGAATGCTGAATTGGATGAATTTGGTATATCTTTAAGTCATTTAACCGACGCAGATTCAAAACACTATTTGCTTTTTGCTTCAGTAACATTGGTAATTTGTTCATTTGGACAGTTGCAGTTATAGGAGTTGACATGGAAAACATGGTCTTCTTCCTAGTTTATTTAAAGGTTATCATGTTCAAGTTTGTGCACAGAAAATACAAAGCTGGACTTTCAGAGGCAGGGATGAATTGGGCAGCAACTGAGGGTTGGGTTTTTTTAAAAGACTTTCTTCTTGTGTCTTGTGACCAGTAACAGATCCCTGTTTCTCTCTGAGTTGTTGCAGGATCAGTACCAAAATATGCCCTGGGGAAAGTTATGGCAACTAGTGCTGAAACAAGGCATATGCAACATGTATCCTCACATGATACACAAATATATGAGGGTGCCAAGCAGTTCCAAGGACTAGTAAGAAGGTTTTCAGAGACATTAAAATTAGAGACTGTTCCTGTCTCAGAACAGGAATCTGACCCAGCCTATACAATTATTGAAAAACCTTCCCAAGCCAAAATTACTTTGCCTCTGCTGCCCAGACATAAAGCAGAAATGGAAGACTTACGGAAGACCCTCCACACTTTCAAGTCCCTCCTCAAAACCCACCTCTTCCGCTCCACCCTTCGTAACTCCTGCTAATCATCCCCACCCAGGATTATCCCCCACCTGTTATCTGTAAACTCCCAATTTACTGTAACCAAGCCAGCTTCCACAGGGCACAATTGGCCCGCAATGAGGATCTGTGCGGTTTGCGTGCAGCTGTGCACACATGCTGCACCACACAGGATCCACAGGTCTTAGGATCGAGTCCACCAATAATAATAATAATTAATCATAATAATTAATAATAAATAGGGAGAATGTCGGTATACAGCACCAATGTTTTGACTTGCAATAAGATTTTGGACACAAAGGTCGCATTCACACCTGCGGTCGCAGCAGAACAAGGATGCGGCAGCAGGGAGGAGCTGGATGGCAGAAGAAGAACTGGTGCAAACGACGGGGATCCCCTCACGCATGTCAGGGCAAGATTTGCACCCTGACATGCACGAGGCAAGTCGTGGCAGATTCCCGTTCACACCAACTCTTCTTTTGCCATCAGGCTCCTCCCCATTGCCATGCCTTCCCTCGCCGCTGCACTGCATCAGGTGTGAATGCAGTCAGATGACTAATATTAGTTTCTATTTCTTTCCCATGGTAGAGACCCCCAATCAACAGTGGGCCCAGGACCTTCAAAATCCTTAAGATGTCCTATGTTTTATGCCTGGCTCAAGTCAGAACCATTTTTCTTTCAGTTTTAGGAGCTCCACATTCATACAACCTGAGAGAGAAAACAGGCTGCAGCTCAGTTTGCAATCACATACATTTTTGCTACAGTTCCTTTCATCATGACCTTCAAACACCATAACCACCTCATCTTTGGAGGTCCATATCTGACATACATTGCAATGAATTTCAGCGGCCCATGATTTTTCTTTCATTAAATGAATCTCTCTTGCTTTTCTCCCCCTTCTCTAGGGATGTGCAAACAGAACGCAGTTCGGTTGTTCGGTCATTCGGTTTGGAAGCTGAGTTCGGGCTCAGTCATTCAGTTTGGGAGCCGTGTTCGGGTTCGGTCGAGTTCAGTTCAGTTGAGTTCGGTTCGGCTGTTCGGAAATCGGTTTCGGTTTCGATCTAGATATCACGTGGTTGGTCCCGTGATCGCATCGGAACCTGGAAACCAGAAATTCGAGTGCGTACGACGCTTGTGTGGAGAGAGAGCATGTGTTGGTTGGCTGGCTGTTTGGTTTTGTTTCGTGTGTTTTGGCTGTGTTTGACTGGGTGTTGGTTTGACTGGTTGTGTCAGTGGGGTAGGGAATAGGAGAAGGGGGAGGGGAATCTTTCGCCCACACGCACCTGGTTCACTCACACTGCTCTGTTGGGGTAGACGCTGCTCCCAGTTGCCTGTCAGGATAGTGTGTGGGCCACTCAGTGTGCTTTCACACCAAGAGCTTAGGCCCCTATCATCATAGGGCACAGATCTAATCAAGGAAAGGAATTCCACACAATCGTCACTTTCGACTACCACAGGGGGGGTACTTTGGTGAGGGATGGTGCAGGTCAGCAGGGTGAGGGGCCCGAGGGTCTGGGGGACAGGAGCCAGGGGCTTGCACTCAGAGGAGGAAGGGAGCAAGGAAGTCAGCCCAGGAGGGGGGGGGGAAATGCACCCTGGCCCGCAGGCCCTTACAGCCCGTTCATTCGCACCAGGAAGGGGGGGGGAGGTTCTTCCAAACACCACTTATACCAGGATTCACGCTCTCTAATATCCAAGTAGGGCAGGCACGAAGGGGGGGTTAAGGGAACACGTACTAGGGAACACAAGGTAAGCAACAACACAAGACAATCAAGGTAGCAAGCTACTTAGCTGTCAGGCAAGGGGGCCAGTCTCCACAGACACACAAGCTCTGTTCACCGGCACAGAGCTCTGCAAACCGGCAGTAGATGAAGGGCTAGCTCTGCCCCCAGCACGCGCTCGCAGGCGTTCAGAGCGGCGCGGCGGGGGGCAGGGCCTCTCAGCATCCACAGGAGGCCCCGCCTTCCGCGTCCCATGCGGCCCTGGGGAAACCGCAAGCGGCAGCAGCGGGGCTCCAGGCAACAGCCCGGGGTCTGGGCTCGAGGGGGCGGGGCCCTCTGCCGGAAGCCAGCGTCGGGGGGCGGGCTGGCGAGCCCGAGGTTTGACAGTACCCCTCCTCAAGGCCCCCCCCAGGCGTCCCTCCGGTCCAGGTTTCTCCACATGTTGGCGTTGAAAAAGACGGAGAAGTCGGGGGGCAGAAACATGGGAGGCAGGTTCCCAGGAACGTTCGCTTGGTCCAAACCACCGCCAATCGATAAGATAGTGGAGCCGTCCCCAGCGTAGTTTCACATCCAAAATGGCACGGACCTCATAAATGGGATCAGGGCCCAGCACTGTAGGTTCGGTGCTGGTTTCTGTCTGGAGGGGCGCCTTCAGGACTTTAGCAGGTTTAAGCAAGGAAATATGGAAGGTAGGGTGGATGCGTAATGTGGAGGGTAGTTGAAAGGTGTAGGTAACCTTGTTCACCAGTTTTAGCACAGGAAAGGGTCCGAGGTATCGATGGTGCAATTTAGAGGAAGGTCGGGGAGAGGTATAATGCCGACAATCTAACCATACCATGTCGCCCGGCTGGAGTGTTGGAGTCGTGCGTCGGCGACGGTCGGCAGATTGCTTATAGGCTTGACACGCCTTCTCTAAAGACGTCCTAGCGAGCGCATGGACTTGTTGTAGCTGTTGAGCCAATGCTCCAGCTGCGGGGATGGTCACTGAAGGGAGATCAGATGCCATCATCTGGGGGTGATAACCATAAGAAACAAAGAAAGGGGAATTTCCCAGGGAGGCATTAGGTGCGTTATTATACGCGAACTCTGCCATCGGAATCCATGCATACCAGTCGTCCTGGAGGTAGTCTATATAGCATCTCAAGTATTGCTCCAAGTTCTGGTTGACCCGCTCCACCTGCCCATTAGCTTGGGGGTGGTATGTGGTTGTAGGTTTTAATTGGACTTGGAGTGCTTTGAACAGGGCTGACCAAAAGCGGGATACAAACTGTGTTCCTCGATCACTAATAATCTCTACCGGCCACCCATGGAGTTTCATTACATGTCGAATAAATAAAAGGGCTGTACGTTGAGTGGTGGGGAGACCCTTGCAGGCAATGAAGTGGGCCATTTTTGTGAAGTGGTCCACCACTACCAGGACAGTGTTGTATCCCCGCGAGGGGGGAAGTTCCACTCTAAAGTCGAGTCCAAGTTGCTGCCAGGGTCCCNCACCCTCACAAGCCCACCAGGTGGCGCAGGGCGCTGGAGAGCCTGCTCAGCACCCCAAGGGCCATGGGTTCAAGACCCAGCCCTGACAGTCCCGAAGGCGGGGTTGTAAGTTGGAGCAGGCCCACTGGTGCCTTCCTCGGCACCTTAGTGCAGGCACAGGTGGTGCAGGCTTGAACGTATTGACGTACATCGGCAGCTGCCGTGGGCCACCAAAATTGGCATTGGAGGAGGGCTAAAGTACGTTCCGCCCCAGGGCGTCCGGCCAAGGGGGCATCGTGGTGAGCCCACAACAACTGTGCCTGGCAGGAGGGTGGCACCACGATCTGTTGTTCCCTTTTGTAAAGTCCCCCTTCCAAGGCAAAGGAATGGTCCTCAGATGGATGGATCTCTCTGGCAGATGCCTGTTGTAACTTCTCGAGAAATGGAATTGTATCGGCAAATACTTGGTGCTCGAGGATCGGACCTTTCGGCCATGTATCAGTCTCCTTTCCCTCCTGATATCTTGACAAGGCATCTGCCAAGAGATTCATTTTCCCCGGACGGTACTGAATGGTAAAAGTAAAACGTGCAAAGAAAAGCGCCCAGTGCGCATGTCGGGGATTGGATATCTGGGCCGTTTGGAGAAAGGTGAGGTTTTTATGGTCTGTGGTTAGGGTGCTGTGCCCCTTCCAGATAGTGCCACCATGTTTCAAAATCTGCCTTAATGGCTAGGAGCTCTCGGTCGAAGACTGTGTAATTCCTTTCTGCAGAGGACCGCTGACGGGAGTAATAGGTGCAAGGGAGGCACCGCTTCTCAGAGCATGGTTGGAGTAATACGGCTCCCAGGGTGACACTGGAGGCATCTGCCTCAACATAGAAAGGCTTTTCAAAGTGCGGATGTTGAAGTAGGGGGGCTTGCATGAAGGCTTTCTTCAAAAATTGGAAGCTATACTCTTGTTCTCTGGTCCAAAGGTAAGGCTGGTCCTTTTTTAATAATCGGGTAAGGGGACTGGTGACATCTGCATAGTGAGGCACATATTGGCGTTAATAATTAATGCTGCCCAAAAATCGCTGGAGGGTCTACTCTTGACCGACTTGTGGGGGGGACCACTGCTGAATCGCAAGCACCTTCTTGGGGTCCATTTGAATTCCTTCAGGGCTGAGGACAAAGCCCAAGAAGTCCACTGTGGTGAGGTGGAAAGCACATTTTTCTTGCTTGAAATAAAGTTTTTGAGTCCGTAGCCGCTGGAGTACTTGCTTTATGTGTTGCACGTGCTGGGCATAGGAGGAGGAATAGATAAGGATATCATCTAAATAGGCGATGACGAAGGTATCCAAAATGTCTCGAAATATATCATTAATGAAGTGCTGGAAGGCAGCTGGGCCGTTGGCCAACCCAAATGGCATAACAAGGTACTCGAAATGCCCGTATCGGGTACGGAAAGCCGTCTTCCATTTGTCCCCCTGGTGTACTCGGAGTAAATTGTAGGCTCCGCGGAGGTCTAATTTTGTAAAGATTTGTGCCCCTTGCAGGCGATTTAACAGTTCTGGGATAAGCGGCAGGGGGTAACAGTTTTTAATAGTCACGCTATTAAGACCCCAGTAATCGACACAAGGGCACAGACCCCCATCCTTCTTAGATACAAAAAAGATGGGGACTCCGGCTGGTGAGGTTGAATGATGGATGTGCCCATTTTTAAGGGCTTCGTCTAGGTATCCTCGTATCTCTACCAATTCGGGGGTGGATAGAGTGTAGATGCGCCCAAACGGGGGCTCCACGCCTGGCATCAAGTCAATGGGACAATCATAGGAATGATGTGGCGGGAGTTGGGCTGCCTGATGTTTACTAAAGACGTCCTTAAAGTCCAAATATTCAGGGGGAAGGTCCCCCATCGAGCCATGGGATAAGTTGCTAGCGGCGACCCGAGAAGGACGAGGAGGCGTCGGTAGCACACAATGGCGCTTACAATATGGAGAAGTAAGGCGGAGTTGACGCCGAGCCTACTGTATGTGAGGCTCATGAAGCATAAGCCAAGGAAGTCCCAAAACTACGGGAAAGAGGGGGGTACATACCACATCAAAGGAGAGCAGCTCTTGATGCGTCCCTATGGTACAGGGAGAAGAAATGATCTGGTGAGTGACGGGCCTGAAATCAGAGGTGACCCGTCAATACTTTGCACAGCTTCAGGGCTTCTTTTGCACTGGAGGGGAATCTGCGAAGTCCATACCAAGTTCTCATCGATGAAGTTCACTGAGGCCCCAGAATCTACCAGGGCCCAAACTATCCGGGACCTATAAGGCAGGATGCTCACCGTGACCGGCACTCGCAAATGGAGCAGGGTCCTGGATGTGAGGGATGGAATGATCTTCATGGTCAAGATGAGATTCCCCCTGCCCGTCCCGACCCCTGGAGTTTCCCGCCTGTCGCCAAAGGGAGGGCAAGGCGGGGCATTCCTGTATAAAGTGCCCCGTGTCCCCACAATAAAAACACGCTCGTGTTCGCCGCCTATGCTCTCGCTCTTCAGTTGTAAGCGGGGCCCGGGAAGTGCCCAATTGCATAGGTTTGGGTTCCGGAAGGGCCGGCCCGGCCGCCTCTGCACGGGGGGAGACAGTAGGGAGACTTCTTAGAGGGAGACTCCTTGCCTCCTGTCATCTTTCTCTGCGCCTCTCCATAAGGCCCTGGAAGCACCCAATTGCATAGGTTCGGGCNTCTGGGAGCAGAACATAGGCTAGTTGATCCTTGAGGTCATCTGCGAGTCCCTTTCGGAAATGTACTCGGAGGGTGTCTTCTGACCACCGTAACTCCAGGGCCAGCTGCTGGAACTGCGTGATGTATTCCATAAGGGGCGCTCGCCCTTGTCGGAGACTCAATATAGCGGTCTCCGCATCCTGGAGACGGTGGGGATGATCGAACAAAAAACGAAATTCATGCAGAAAGCCTTGATAGTCCAACAAGAGAGGGCTTCTACTGACCAGTAAATTGGTGGCCCACTCCAAGGTCACCCCCCCTAAGTTCCCAATCACAAAGTCCACCTTCAGGGCATCAGTGGTGTAGGTGGCTGGTTGGGTTGTGAAAGTAAGATCACAGAGGGCCATAAATTCCCGGCACATCCTGCGATCCCCTTGAAACTTCTCTATTCAAGGTCCCCGAGGCTCCCATGGGGCAGGAAGCCCCGGGGGGAGGGGTACCTCGGCCACAGGAGCGGCCCCAGCAATGTCCGCGGCTCCCACTACGGGGCCTGTGGTGCGGGGGCAGCCAATAGCATAGCAGCCTGAGGGGCCGCAGGCTGCCGCTGTGTCACAGCAGCTGCAAGCTCCATGTGTTGCTCCTGTAGCTCCTTTACTTGCATCACCAAGGATTGTACTGCGTGGACCAACTCCTCCATATCATGGGCTGTACTCATTGTGATACCCCAGGGCGTGGGGCTTAATGCCGGTGAATCTGTCAGTGGGGTAGGGAATAGGAGAAGGGGGAGGGGAATCTTTCGCCCACACGCACCTGGTTCACTCACACTGCTCTGTTGGGGTAGACACTGCTCCCAGTTGCCCGTCAGGATAGTGTGTGGGCCACTCAGCGTGCTTTCGCACCAAGAGCTTAGGCCCCTATCATCATAAGGCACAGAGCTAATCAAGGAAAGGAATTCCACACAATCGTCACTTTCGACTACCACGGGGGGGGTACTTTGGTGAGGGATGGTGCAGGTCAGAAGGGTGAGGGGCCCGAGGGTCTGGGGGACAGGAGTAAGGGGCTTGCACTCAGAGGAGGAAGGGAGCAAGGAAGTCAGTCCAGGAGGGGGGGGAAATGCACCCTGGTCCGCAGGCCCTTACAGCCCGTTCATTCGCACCAGGAAGGGGGGGGAGGTTCTTCCAAACACCACTTATACCAGGATTCACGCTCTCTAATATCCAAGTAGGGCAGGCACGAAGGGTGGGTTAAGGGAACATGTACTAGGGAACACAAGGTAAGCAACAACACAAGACAATCAAGGTAGCAAGCTACTTAGCTGTCAGGCAAGGGGGCCAGTCTCCACAGACACACAAGCTCTGTTCACCGGCACAGAGCTCTGCAAACCGGCGGTAGATGAAGGGCTAGCTCTTCCCCCAGCATGCGCTCGCAGGCATTCAGAGCGACGCGGCAGGGGGCTGGGCCTCTCAGCGTCCACAGGAGGCCCCGCCTGCCGCGTCCCATGCGGCCCTGGGGAAACCACAAGCGGCAGCGGCGGGGCTCCAGGCAACAGCCTGGGGTCTGGGCTTGAGGGGGCGGGGCCCTCTGCCGGCAGCCGGCATCGGGGGGCGGGCTGGCAAGCCCGAGGTCTGACACGTTGGTGAGTTGGTGGGTGACAGTTTGTGTTTGGCTGTTTTTGTTTGGGGAAAAAAATGAAGAGGGTGAAGAGGACATGGGGGGGGGAGGCCAAGGTGGCAGAGTCAGTGGAGGAGGAGGAAGAGGTTGCTGCTGCCGCAGAACCATCAGTGGTAGAGGTCGGCTCCCCAGCAGAGGAGTAAGAGGGCACAGGACATGCTGTCAGGTTTGTAAATGTTATTTTTACTTTGAGGACAAGAATAATAGAATACTATACTTTAGTGCGAGCTCACTGGCATGCAGGTGGGTGGGTGGGTGTTGGTTGTTGATGGGCAGTCAGGCACAAACAGTGGGCATAATCAGCGGGTGGCAGTGGCTGTCTGACACAGAGAGAGAGGGTAGGGTACTGTGGGGGGCTCTTCAAGCAGTCAGGCACGAGCCGAAGGAAGCACCCACCCAAACACATGCCAGCCATCTAGCAAGGGTCTCTCCATTACCATCCCTCTCTAGCACCCAAAGAAGGGCGGGAGTTCACGTACCAGCCAGGGTCTTTCAAGTTGCCATCCCTCGCTAGCACCCAAAGAAGGGCAGGAGTTGCAGCCAGGGTCTTTTGGATTTGCACATGCCAGCCAGGGTCACCGTCTCCCGTTGCCATCCCTGGCACCCCAAGGAGGGAGGACTGGAGGCATCATCATAAATGTAGGATATTACTGAGGTGTTGTTATGTGTTCCTGTTTCAGAGAGGGTGAGGAATTGGATGCTGCCTATGGCGCTGGTGCCACACACAGGACACTGAGGCAGAGGTTGCCACTGCCACTGCCAGACAGTGGGCGCAGAAGGTCCAATGTCTGGCAGTGGTTTGATAAGGCTATTGGATTCACTATCTGCATGGTAAGACATGGGGGCTGGAACAACAGGGAATGGATTGCCATATAACCTGTTAGGAAATCCCCTGCAGAGAGAGATTGGCCACCCACCCACTTGTGGAGAGAATGCAGGCAGAGCTTGACAGACCATTGGTCTGACACAGTATGGCACTTCTTATGTTCCTATATTTTTATGTTCTCTAGTTTTGCGACAAAAGATTTAAGCAGCACAACCAAGGGACCACATCAGGGCTCATAGCCCACATTAAAAAATAACATAATATTGATATGGCGCATGGTCCTTCTGGGTCGGGAAGGCACAGCGGCAGCAGGGACTCTGGCACAGAGGAGCAGCGCT
The DNA here is from genome assembly GCA_003113815.1 of Sphenodon punctatus. NCBI lineage: Eukaryota > Metazoa > Chordata > Lepidosauria > Sphenodontia > Sphenodontidae > Sphenodon > Sphenodon punctatus. Next base: position 610,979 of record QEPC01000407.1, read on the forward strand.
GGAAGGAAAGGGGGAAGGCCCGGCAGAAACGCCAGCACCTGAGCCCTTCCACCTCCAGCTCTACTGGTGAGGAGTCTCCAGCCCCCCGGGAGGAGTCAGAGGAGTAAAGGGCCTTCCGTGGACAGCTGCAGAGGCCCAGAAAACAATATATGGCAGCGTTGAGGGTCCAAGGCCGCAGGATGGAGGACCAGCTGGTGTGGCGATTCTGGGTGCTGAGACCAAGGGACAGAAAGGCGGAGGCATACGCCAAGTACCTCTGGCCAGAGAGGGAGGACCTTAAAGTACACCACCAGTCGGTCGCCACATGGAAGGCCTCCATGGCAGGGGCCGTGGAGTTTGCTGAGCAGCATGGGTATGAGTTGGAGGAGGACGTGGTGCCTGCCCCTGGGTCCCATGCACCCATTTCCCCTTACCCCAACTTTCCAGGGGACAGGCACACAGACTACATTTTTTGTTGTTGTGTATATTGTCTGATTTTTGTTTTATAAAGTTGTAATGTATGTTGTTGTTGTTTTAAAAGTTTTTATAAAAGTTTAACAGTTATATTTGTTGTTAATAGCTTTCTTTGCACAGTCCAAGCTTTTATCCCTCTGTGCTGAAGTTCTGGCAAGTGGCAGAATCTCATTGTATATATACAGCTTGTCACGGAGATCCCTACCTAGCAGCAGCAGCAGCCGCATTAGGTAGGGTATTAGCCCCAAGATGTGCCAGCAGCAGGGTCTCAACTTGCAGACAGCCCCCCAGGAGGGGCAGGGCTTGTGTCTGTGTGTGGGTGTGCCAGAGAGAAAGAGAGACAGGCTCCTTGGCAGCAGGCAGCAGCAGTGGGTGCTGGACGAGAACAGTGGGTTGCCGGGGTACAGAACCCTTGGCACAGACAGCATAGGCGTAGGTAGGTGACATTGGCAGCAGCAGCAGACATTGGTTGCCAGGGTGCAGAATCCTTGGCACAGACAGCATATAGGACTGGGGGCTATTGGCAGCAGCAGAAGCAGACATTGGCTGCCAGGGTACAGAACCCTTGGCACAGAGAGCATATAGGCCTGGGGGTCATTGGCAGCAGCAGCAGACATTGATTTCCAGGGTACAGAATCCTTGGTACAGACAGCATAGGCGTAGGTAGGTGACATTGGCAGCGGCAGACGACATTGGTTGCCAGGGCAGGCAGGCAGCGTAGCATGAATGACAGGCAGGCAGACTGAGGCAGGATTCGAGTTTTGCAACCTGGGTGGGCGGGCAGGCAGGCAGACAGCATGGCATGAGAGGCAGTAGGGCAGGCAGGCTGGGACCTTGGCAACAGGGCACTCAGATAGGCTAGCAAAGACCGTGCAGCACACAGGAGAGACAGCCAGTCACATAGGCGGGCCGAGATCATCTAGATAGAGGTCGGCTGGCAGGCTTACAGTTTCCCAATGCCACCTGTGTCATGAGGTCAGTCAGATAAGGCAGCCTAGTATGAGAGGGGGGGTGGGGAGGGGGCAGGACGGGCACCAGGCATTGGGAGGGAGGGACAGCACCTCAGCAGCAGTTGCGCAGATTGAGGAAGAGGAGCCCCGCCCCATACCAAGACTGCCCCTGGCATGGGATGGCGTGTGCCACTGCACCATCAATCCTTGTCCAGGGGCAGCTCAGGGAATCTCAGCAGCAGAAGGTTCACCTTCAGGAAGATCAACTGCTCCACCAACTTGGCCCCCAGTCTCAGGCAGTGCAGGGAGCAAATGTCCCCTGCCATGGAGAACGCCTGCTCGCTGGGGACACTGGTTGGTGGGCAGGACAGGATACCCTTGGTCACTTTAGACAGGGCTGGCTACACGTTGGCCTTGCAGGCCCAGTAGGCCAAGGGATCGCTGCTGGGATCAATACAGGACTGCTCCTCAAGGTAGGTCTCCAAGGCTGCTGAGGTGCCGTCGTACTCCCTCTCGTAGCTCCGCCTAGGCACCACCTCCACCTCTGCCCTCAGCCACGTTGCTTGTCTTATTGTGCATGGCTCTATGCTCCCCAGAGTGGCCTGCACATAGGCCGAGCTGCTTATGGTACTGCTGGCAATGGGGGTGCTGCTGCTCCTGGCACTGCTGCTACCGGTAGGGGCAGGGATAGACCCAGCTGGATGAAAGGAGTGGCTAGCACTGCTCCCACTCCCACCATACCCAGGGGTGTCCTGGCTGCAGCGGCTGCTGCTGCTTCTGCCACGCACTTCCAGAGCCCGCTCTGCCTCCCGGACCCTACCCACCAGCACACCCTTCCAGGTGCCATAGAGCACTGTCTCGTGTGCCATGCTGTCCTTGACCCTGGGGTCCAGCATGGTTGTCACGGCGTATTTCTCGCGCTTCAGCAGGTCATCAAAACATGCCTTCAGCCCTGCCTTCAGCTTCTGCGCCAGGTCAAGCGCCTCATCAGCCAGCTCCCTGCCCTCAGGGCCACAATCCCACCCCTCGAGAATCTCATCCAGGCTCCTGTGGAGACTATGGACCAGAGGGGTCACCTGGCTGAGGGTGATGGTGGAGCTTCTCACGGTCTCCATCATGTCCAGGAATGGTCTCAGGACGAAGAACGTGTGAGCCAGGATCTCCCATTCTGCCCCATTAAACCTTTGAGGTGCCCCATTGTCCATCACCAGTTGAACCTGATGCAAGGCAGCTTTCTGCTAGAGAAACCACTTGAGCATCAGGAAGGTGGAATTCCATCTGGTGGCCACATCCTGGACCAGCTGGTGCCCTGGGGAGTCTTGCTCTGCCTGCTTCTCCCAGAGGAGCTCGCTGCCCTTCATGCTCCGGTTGAATAACACAGCCAGCTTCCTCCCCCAATCTATCAGGGAGCTAAGGGTGCCTTCCCCAATCCTCTTATCCCTCAAACCCAGAGCATCCCTGACCACCAGGTGAAGGGTGTGTGCAGCACAAGGGATGCTGGTGAAGCCCCCGTCATGGACTGCCTTCAGAATATTGGCCACGTTGTCCATGACCACACACCTCTTGGTGAAGGCTGCACCTGGCGTGACCCACTCCCTCACCATGGCGGCCAGGGCTGTCTCAATGTTCCTTGAGGTGTGGGAGCTGTCCATTACTTGTGCCTGAAGCAGGGCCCACCTATACCCT
>QEPC01000407.1:620863-640986 GCA_003113815.1 Sphenodon punctatus
AAAGAACACAGGGAGGGGTACAAAACTGAAATGAAAATCAATCTAATAATAATCCTACTCTAAATAAATCCAAAACTTAAAACAGGGGAAGGGAATCAGGGATGGAATAAGAGGGAAAGGGAAAGGATTCAATGGAGGAGGGAAGGAGGAAGGAAGATTGAACACAGGGAACACAGGGAGGGGAAAAACAAAAAACACCTAAATCTATCTAATATAATCTAAATAAATGATAATATGGAGGTAAATGGGTTGGATGGATGAAATAGGAGGAGGATGGCAATGGATTGGGGAGCTGGGAGGTACAAAACTGCTGGGAGAGGGAGCCTTCTGAAAACGCCTGCTGTCAGGAACAGTGACTAGCTCAGAAGGTGTTGGGAAGGTGGGACTGCAATGAGTTTTGTTACTTGCTGCACCCGCCTCAACGCAAGCTCCATTGGCTCCATGCAGCCTAGCCAGTGGCCAATCGCAGACTGTGAAGCCAGTGGTCTGAAGGGATGGTGATTGGGCAGGCTAACTGCTACTCCAAGCCTCTCCACCCCTGGTGCCTGGAAGTCTTCTCCTCAGATGACACCCCCCCTCCCTGTGCCTGCCTGTGTCAGGCAGTGGTCACCAACTGGCAGTGGTCACTGGTCAACCCGAACCACTCAAACTCGATCTGAACCGACCGAACTGTTCGTTCGGTTTCGGAGTTCGGAATCAGGTTCAGTTCAGTCAGTTCGGGTTCGGGTTCGGTCATCTGAATGGACCAAGTTTGGGCTGAACTCCAAACTTCCGAACCACATTTACACATCCCTACCCTTCTCTAGAGCAATACTTTCAAACAAAAAAGGCTCAAGATCAAAGATTAAACTAAACCTAATGTAGACATCTCCTGCACTCAATGAGCTATCTCCTTTGTTCATGATTCCCATATAGCCCTCTCTTGCACTAAGCTGCATTTTGCATGCTCATCAAATCACAGGAGCTCATGCTCCCTTTGACATATGAATACAAATTGCAGATTTATGTTGGCGAACACAACAGTTATTTCAGCTAAAGTTTCAGGGCTAAAGAAACATGCTCTCCAAGCTTGCTTTGATTTCTCATCAAACAAACTTGCAGTGATTGTGGGCTTTTGGGGAAGCAGGCCTTTTCTTATTTTACTGTCTCCTCTTTTAAGTTACTACTTTTTTTAAAAAAAGTGGCACAAAACTAATTTTCCCATATTAGGATTTTTACATTTCAGTGAGAAATAGATGCCACGTTTGGATTTACTTCAGTAAAATGAACTTGGTCATTACAAGTGAGGTGAGAAAAGATGCTGGGTTGGCAGTCTGGGAGGTTAGGGCTGGGAGCTGTAGTGCAGGCATCCCTAAGCTGGTAGACCTCCGCCCTCAAACTAAAGGGGCAACTTGACTGATGAGATACGTTGTGTGTCCATGGTTATCCAGCGTGGTGCAGGCAACTAGGGATGCCAGGTGTTCTGTTTTGTACAGAATCCTATTTTTAAAGGTTGTGTCCAGAATCCTGTGTGAAACATATATGTGAGGCCAGATATCCATTATTCCTGGGCAGGCTGTAGAGGCCCAGCACATTCTTTGTGTCAGAGGGTGTGGACGCCTCCCCCCCCCCCCCGGGCCACGAGCAGGTCAGCGCAAGGCCCTGCAATAGGGGAAAGCGGGGCTGGCAGAAGGACGTGTGGGCCTCATGGGGAGGGGTGGAGCTAGGGCACGCATGGAAAAGCCCCGCTCCCCCTCCGGCATAAGCAACGGGAGGCACGCATGGGGGGCGGAGCCCAGCCCGGCGCACAGGTGACATGCCTTAGATCAGGGGCCTATGAAGGAGACCGGCGGGGCTTGGAGCCCCCGCCGGTAATCACACTTGAGAGGCTGGCCCTGGTTGTGGTGAAAGAGACTTGTTCCCTGATCCTAAGCCCTTACCTTGGAGTGTCTGGAGCAAGTGTCTGATCCTGTGTATTCCCCCCCCTTGATCGTGAGCGTGACTGCAGTGAGTGTGTCTATCTGTGTTGTAAGTCCTGTCTAGTGGTGTACAAGTTCTGGCCCCTTGCAATCCCCAAGCCTCTTTCCTTTACCTTCATAGTTGGTCCCAAGGGTATTATTTCCCCTGCACTGATATTCCTTGATTGTGCTAGTACCTGCCCCTCACTGTTCCTGAGCCCCTTTCCCCGTACCTTGCTCCCTTGACCCTTTTGGTCCCTTCCCTCTCCCCCATCCTGGGCTGTGTTCCCCTTCCCCCGTGTTGCCCACCTTATTCCACGGTGTCCTGGGCCCCGCATATTCCCCTGAGTAATTGGAAGTTGTGTGCTGTGTTACCTTCTCTCCCCTTGGGGCGAAAGGCTTACTCTCACAGTCCCTATGATGAGCTGGGCTGCCCTCTGAATAAGAGGGAAAGCCCAAACAACACCCTGAGGGACACTTTTCCACCTAGAAGGGATTTCGTTGTGCGAGAAAGCCGCCTCATCCCCGTGTTTGTGTGGGAATGGTTGATTTCCCCCATCTTCTCCTCCTCCCTCGCCCTTTCCCCCCTCCTTTCCCCCCCATCCGTGACACTTTGCTTGGGAAATGGACAAGAAGGGGCAGGGCTTTCTCTGTCCCCTTTCTAGAGGTGTGCACCAGTGACCCATGTCATTTTTTTGGTGTTTTTTATTTTTGTTATTTAAATCTTTCATTTTCGTTTTTATAAATATCAATTTTTCATTTTTGCGTCTGCTTTTGTTTTCATTTTCGTTTTCCATTGGTTTCAATGGAAAACACATTTTTGTCTGTAACTTTCCCCCCCCCCCCAATTTATTTGGATGAAACTTGGAGGGATTGTAATTGGCCAGCAGAAATGTCAATCAACTATCCTCATTCTGTGCTGTGACCATCCCAAATTTTCTCCCCCACTTGTTACTTGGAAACATCTGTTTAGGAAAGAGCCAATTGAGATTCTCTTATGTTCTCTGTCACAGTGCTGCAGGATGTGATTGTAACAATAATTGGCCAGCCTGGATGTGTAAACTATGTCTCCTGATTTCTGGGATGCTATTCCCAAAGTCCCAGTTATGTCCCTTCCATTCCCATCTCATGGCAACCCCCTATGCCCACCTGGAAGCTACCAGCGATTGGTCTTGTAAAGCCAGAAGCATGCAGTAATTGGCCAGTGAATGTGCCTGTCAATCTTTTGGGTTTCTACACATCCTCTCTCCTACAGCCTCCCTCCCCCTGCCATGCCAGGTGCCTGATTCTGGCTGGCACTGCATGTGCTGATATTTATCTGAATCATAGTCTTCAAGGGGACAAATTCAATTGCTTATAAAATTGGTCCCCTTTATCAAATTGTCCTGTAGTTTGGCAGAGATGACAGGGAAGAGATGTGATACATTCCTGCCAAATGTCTTGTAAACAGGAGGGAATATAAAAATGTTACACCTGGAAATGTATTTTCAAGTTAATGTCTTATACCATCATGACCCTTTATCTAACCTTTCTGAAAATTGGCAGGAGTGTTAAGCATGTGGAGGGACATAATATTTTCAGTTTTCATGTAAACTTGATGGAAGATTAAAAAAAAAGGTATAGCCATGGAAGTGTATGGAGCTTTTCTTAAAATAAAAACATTCAATTGCTTCTATAATCGGACTCCTTTATCCAGTCTTTTCAAAATCTGGTACACATAGTACCCTCCATTAGGTGTATAACCTCCCCACGTGTCACCAGAATTGAATAAGAAACAAAACAATTATAGCCAGAAACACAATTTCCAGTGTTTTTCCATTCTTTTTTTAAAAAAATCATTTTCATTTTTGTTATCATTTGTTGTTTTCGTTATTACAATAACAAAGATAAAATATAAAATTTTCATTTTTGTTATCATAATAATGAAAACAAAATGTACACCCCTACCCCTTTCACAGTCCTGAAGAGAGCACCTTGAGTCCCCATAGCCACTCAGAGCCAGCTGCCAGTAGCCACCACTAGGGCTGTAGCGGAATGTCGCATCGGTAGCTATTTCCGCCAGAAACAGCGTTTCCGCAATTAGTGGTACAGCGTGGCAGAGGCTTTCATTTCGCTAGTTTCATTCTGCTACTTCCGCAGTTCCGCAAATTTCATTCCGTTACTTCCACAGGCTTTGCAAAATAGCGGAAACATGACATTTTCACTACTTCTGCCATTCCACCAGTGCCACAAAATAGCGGAATAGTGGTTTTCTGACAGTTTCCGTAATTTTTTCACAATTCCGCAATTTGCAGAATGCTGGCAAAATTAGCAGAATGTCCTCAGAAAAGCCACGGTGTGGCGCAGGCAATTCTGAAATGGCGGAATGGAATCATGGCATGGTAACAGCTGCTGCCACATCAGCCCTAGCCACCACAGCCAATCACCAGTCACCATTGTTGTGAAAGCAGAAACCTGTGGGATGGTGATTGAGGGAGTCAGGGGCAGGGCACTGTTGTTTGGAAGAGGCAGAGGTCCCTGACCACAAATTTGCTTGTCTTTAAATATTTAAATACATGCAAACAGTGTCCTATAGTTTCATGTTAGTTCTGAATTTCTGAACCAATCACTGTCCAAATAGACCACCCCTTAACCTCCTTCCAGTGCCCCTTGAACTCCACCCCAGACTCCAAACCTGAGATACCAGGGCAGGACGGACCCCATCAATAATGGGGGCCACCACTCCCCTGGCCTTCCCCATGACCGTCACCTCCATCTTGTCGGGATTTAACTTCAGAAGGCTCGCCCTCATCCAATTCCCCACAGCTGCCAAGCACCAGGTAACCACCAGGTAACCACCGAGACTGCCGGGTCTGAGTCGGATGAAAAATTATTATTATTTATTTATTTATTTTACAAATTTATATCCCGCCCCCTCCTGCAATGCAGCTCGGGGCGGCTAACAACAGTAATAAAAACAATTAAAATTACTTAAAATATAAATATAAAATACATCAATAAAACAGGGCCAGAAAACAATAATAAATAGATAAATGGGCGGGGGATTAAAATCACCCCCCCCACCCTCCCTCCCAAAGGCCTGGGCAAACAGCCAGGTCTTACAGTTCCGCCGAAATGTCAAAAGGCTTGGGGCCAGGCGAGCTTCCTCCGGAAGGGAGTTCCACAGCCGCGGCCCTACCACCGAGAATGCTCGCTCCATCGTGGCCCCCCGCTTAACACGGGGGACCTCCAGGAGGGCACCCCCGGCAGACCGCAGGAGCCGTTCCGGGGCGCGAAGGGCGAGGCGGTCCCTAAGGTATGAGGGGCCAAGGCCGTATAGGGCTTTGTAGATCATCACTAGGACCTTGAACTTGGCCCGGCACACTATCGGCAGCCAGTGCAGAGCTCGGAGCACCGGTGTAATGTGCTCCCGGCGACCCGTCCCCGTAAGAAGACGAGCCGCCGCATTCTGCACCAGCTGCAGCCTCCGGGCCAAGAACAAGGGAAGCCCCACGTAGAGCGCGTTGCAGTAGTCGAGCCGCGAGGTGACGAAGGCATGGATGAGGGAGGCCAGGTCCGGGCCAGAGACATACGGACGCAGCCTACGTACCAGATAAAGCTGGCGGAAGGCAGCCTTAGCGACTGCCTCCACCTGCCGCTCCAGCCGCAGGTCTGCGTCCAATATGACCCCCAGACTCCGGACCTGCTGAGCTACAGGGGGGCAAACCCCCCCAACCAGGGGGGCCACCACCCCCTTCGCCCTCCCCACCACCATCACCTCCGTCTTATCTGGGTTGAGCTTCAGTCTGCTCCGCCGCATCCAATCCGCCACGGCCTCCAAACATTGGGATAGCACCGAGACAGCAGGGTCTGGGTCAGTAGAAAACGAGAGGTACAGCTGAGTATCATCAGCATACTGGTGACATCGCACCCCGAACCCTCTCACGACCTCCCCCAAGGGCTGCATATAGATGTTAAATAATAATGGAGACAAGATCGATCCCTGCGGAACGCCACACGGTAAGGCGCGGGGGCTCGATGTTTCCTCCCCCAACACCACCCGCTGGCTCCTCCCCGAGAGGAATGAACGGAACCATTCAAGAACAGTCCCGTCCAGACCCCCCCGGTCACGCAGTCGTCTCAACAGCAGCCCATGGTCCACGGTGTCAAAAGCGGCCGAGAGATCGAGCAGGATGAGAAATGTCGAACATCCCGCATCCATCTCCCGGCGGAGGTCGTCCACCAAGGCCACCAACGCCGTCTCGGTGCCATAGCCGGGGCGGAACCCAGATTGAAACGGGTCAAGGAGCCCGATATTATCTAGATGACCCTGGAGCTGGAGCGCCACTGCCCGCTCAATAACCTTCCCTAAAAAGGGAAGGTTAGAGACAGGTCGGTAGCTGGCGAGCGCGTCTACGTCCAACGATGGTTTTTTCAGCAGGGGGCGCACCACAGCCTCTTTTAAGCAAGGCGACAACCTCCCCTGCCGAAGGGACGCATTCACCACCCTCGCCAGCACCGTCCCCAACGTCTCCCCGGAAGCTTTTATTAACCAGGACGGGCATGGATCTAGTTGACAACACGTGGCCCTCACAGACCCCAGGACATCCACCACATCGGCTGACGTCACTTCCTGAAACTCGCCCCATAAAGATGGACCAGACGGACCCTCCGCCCCCCCGCTCTCTTCCCCTACTGCTATCAACCCAGCGTCGAAATCGGCCTGAATCCGAGCGATCTTGTCTGCGAAGTAGTTGACAAACTCCTCACAGCGGGCCCGGGACAAGTCCCCATCCAGGCGGAGGGAGGCCGGACTAACCAGCCCCCGCACCACCCGAAACAGCTCCGCTGGACGCGACTTCGCAGACGCTATGAGGACCGCGAGGAATTCCTTCCTCGCCGTCCTCACAGCCTCAACATAGGACCGCAAATGGGCCCTATGGAGAAGACGATAAAGCTGGGTGTCAGCTTTATCGTCAGCATACTGATGACACCATATGCCAACTCCCTAACAACCTCCCCCAAAGGCTGCATGTACACATTGAACAAGAGAGGGAACAGAATGGAACCCTGTGGGACCCCACACATGAGGCCCCGGGAAAAAGATGAAAAATCACCCAGGACCACACACTGGACTCTCCCAGCCAGGAAGGAGTGGAAACATTCAAGAACAGTCCTGCCAATCCGTGCCTTGTCCCACAGCCGAGTCACCAACAGCTCATAGTCAATGGTATCAAATGCAGCTGAGATCTAATAGGATCAACAGGGTCGAATGACCCCGATCCAACTCACGGGAGAGGTCGTCGACCAAGGCCACAAGTGCAGTCTCTGTGCCATATCCAGGGCGAAAACCTGACTGTGAGGGAATCGAGAAAATTAATTCAGTCCAGATGCTCCTGTAACTTCCGAACCACCACCCGCTCAACAAGCTTCCCTAAAAGGGGAAGGTTAGAGACTGGCCAATAGCTGGCCAGGACGCCAATGTCCAATGATGGCTTCTTGAGCAGGGGCTGAGCCACACCAGTGCCTCCTTAAGGCAGTCCAGAACCCTGCCCTTCCCCAGGGAGGCATTGACAATCCCCACCAGCAACAGGACTGTCTGCAGCAACCAGACTCTATGCTGCAATCGGTCAACTCCAGCACGCAAGTGACACCACCGTTGCTCTAACTGCCGCCCTTCCCGCTTCATCCGCTGCAGCTCCTCCATGTACCACAGGGACCTGCATTGTCGGCAGTTCGGTAGCAGACGCCTGGGAGCCACCAGGTCATTGTCCTCCACCAACAAGGAATTCCACCTGGTCATGAGATCATTGAGTGAACAGCCATCGAGATCAGAGGATACATCCACTAAAGCAGTCTGGAACCTTCTAGGTTCCATAAGTCATCTATCCACACTAACTGGGCTGGTGGACTTCCATAAGCCGTCAGGGGCAAACCATCCTAACTGGTTCTGCACCCTCCTGGGGGCTGACATGCGCCAGGATACCTGCCCGAAGGAGCTAATGATCCATCCATGACAAGGACTCTGCTGACACCTCCCCCACTAATGGATCCCCCACCTCAAGGCCTGTGCAAAAAATCATGTCTAATGGTATGTCCTCCAATGTGTGTGGGGCCCACCATCCTCTGAGACAGGCCCATGGTTGCCATGGCAGCCATGAACTCACGCTCTGACCCTCCATGACTGGCGTCGGCCTGGATATTGAAGTCCCACGGGACTATCACCCTGGGGGACCGCAAGACCACCCCCGACACCAGCTCAGTCACTGTGGCTAGAGGAGCTGCCATACAGGTGGGTGCCCAGTATATCAGCAGTATCCCTAATCTGTCATCGGCCAAATCCAACACCAAATGCAGGCCCTCTACTCCCATGATAGTTTGCAGAGGAAATCTCCTCACAGACCGTGTATCCTTAAAAACATTGGCTACACTGCCCTCCTCCCCCAACCTCCCAGCCACGACTGATTCTGCACGGAGTACCCAGCCGGAACAAGGTCAGCTAATATAGGCCCCAACTCATTGTCTAGCCAGGTCTCTATGATACATGTGAGGTCGACTGCCTGGTCCAGAATCATCTCCCGGGCCGCAGTGGACTTGTTGGCTACCTACCTCACATTCATCAGCAGCAACCCAAAGCCGGGGGCCCTCTGATCCCTAATCACCTCACCGCCTGCCTGGGGGCTAGTGAGCAGGACAGGAATATAATATCTGTCCCGCCTCACGGCTCTAATTTGCCTCCCAGAGGGACCATAATTTCCCCAGCCCAAGATGACCCCTATAGCTGCAGAACCCCCCAAGTCCTCCCCCCCAACCACCCCAGAGACTGTCCCGCAAGCCAACCAAGGGACAGCCCCACCCACTACTACACCCCCTACCCTCTTCTTACATCAGAGGGCAGTTCCCCCTCCCCTAGGGGCTGCTCCCCTCCCTAATACGGCCCCTTACCTCCTCTGCCACATGATGGTAACCCCCTTCCCCAAGGGGCTGCCCCCCTCCCTCACACCAAGGGGGACCGCCCCTCCCCCCCAGTCCCTTCATCCCACTTCCCCATAAAACAGGCAAGCTATTCCCTACCACCTCCCCCTTTCCCTAATTTCCTGTACCCCCTGCCAATTATCGATAGCTCCCCGACCCTCCCGGTCCCACTAAGGGCCATGCTTAAGGGCCCTTTGGCGCGGCTGGCCAGCCAGCCGCTTTTGGCCTCGCTGGGCCAGAAACTGGATGTGCACCCCGGCCCCGGCCCCTCCTCCAACAGGGGGAGGAGGTAGATGGTACCTGGAGCCAGACGGTGACAGCAGCATGAGTCCTGGGGAGGGAAGACCACCGACTCAGCCCTGGACCCTGAATCCGGCTCCAGCAGTGACAGCAGCAGCAGCAGGTAGTTTGGCGATGGCAGCGGAGCCAGAAGTGTCATGGCCAGCCAGCCGCTTTTGGCCTCACTGGGCTGTAAACCAGATGTGCACCCCGTCCCTGCACCCCTCCTCCAACAGGGGGAGGGTATTGATGGTACCTGGGGCCAGGTGGTGACAGCAGCACGAGTCATGGGGAGGCAGGATGCCAGACACAGTTCCGGACCCCGAATCCATCTCCAGTAGTGATGGCAGCAGTGGCAGGTAGGTTGGCAATGGCAGCAGCAGCAGCTGTTGTGCCGTGGCCAGCCGGCCGCTTTTGGCGTCAACGAGCTGGAAACTGGATGTGCACCCCGGCCCCATCCCCTCCTCCAACAGGGGGAGGGGGTAGATGGTACCTTGGACTGGGTGGTGACAGAGGCATGAGTCCTGGGGTGAGCAGGACTGCCCTGAACCCCAAATCCAGCTTCAGCGGCAATGGTAGCAGCGGCAGGTAGGATGGCATTGTCATCAGTGGGGTCATATACTGGAGAATCATTGTAAGAGATGGCAAGGGAGTGATTTACATTAACAATAGATCCTCACTTCCTGGATGATGAATGAGCCGCTGCTGTGTCGACAAACCTGCGGCCCTCATCAGAGTTAATCAAATCCATCTCATGCCTTGAATGGCCTAATGTCAAACTGTTAATTATGCCCACACTTTGGTCTCCTCAGAGATTTACCAGAGGCTACACCCAAAAAGGAGCAGCTGTCTCTGTGGGTACTCCTAGGGGCTGCTAGAGTGCCTTCAAAAAGCATTTCCTGTGTGTTGGCATCTGTCACTCCAGGGCTTCCCCTTAATTAAAGTCGAGGCATTAAAAGGAAAATCCATGTGCCACAACGTACACACACCCTACGATGGGAGGGAGGGGAACTCACCAGATATTTCATCCTATTCACCTTGAACCCATGTGTCCTTCACAGGCAAGGATGGGTCCTGTAATCCAGACTTGTTCCTGATAGAAGAATGCTGTAGGTCTATAGCTGTAAAATACGTATAACACGGTAAGATCCCCACCGAAGTACTCTACTGTGGGCAGATATGAACACATCACTCCCCCCCCTTATTAGCTACATCACATTGCTTAGGGCACAGAAGGCCTATAGGGGCCATGTCCCATAGTGTAGCACACAACAGCACATGAGCACACTCCACCATAGAACAGGGAAGTGCTGCATAGTGTGTAATCACCCTGAACACATGTTATGATGAATAAACTGCAGCAAAGGTGGAGCAGCCAACATGATGTTGCAATCACCAATATGAACACCAATGCAAGCATTGTACAATTAGGTCATGGTACATGTCTAAAACAAGGTTCACCATGACCATATTCCTCTTCAGCATCGAATCCTGTAAAGACTTCTTTACAGAGCACGCTTGCAACATCTTTTTCCCAATCCACAAGGGGTGACACAATTTTGCCTGTGCTGTCATGCTTTGCATCCTCAAGCTCACTGAGATGAGACTTGAACTTCACCTTTCTGGTTAGATCACACCATTTGTGTTTGCATCCTTTTCCGGAGTACAGATGGTAGCCCATGGCAGTGATCCTTTCACTAACTCCATTCCAAAAGGACTTCCTTTCTCCAGCAGCTTGCAATGACCCATCACAGCCCACTGAGTGATATAGCCTCACAAATCAGTACGTGTACCTCCTGTATCACCCAATTGGGCTGACAACATCTCATGACCCCCACCATGTTGCTATTTGTAGGATTTTAGTGTGAGTTCAAGGAACTATCAGAGCACCAATAAGGTTGATTGCCATGGAGGTGCACATTGGCAACAGGACTAGAAGTATGCCCTGGTATGTAATCCGGGTCACTGACACTGACTTAGCTACCTCTACCATCATCCATGTCTAGCGACCACAGGCTACAGCCATTCACTATAGGAGCAGTGATCGTTCTCAACCTTTCCTGGCACAATATCTGAATACATCAGATACAAACCCTGATCACAAACCCATTTACCAGGTGGTTCCTCATTTAAGCCATGTCATGGACCAATCCTGTCCTTCATACAGCGCAAGGATGTTGGGTGTTGCTACGGGCATTCAATCAGTCTGCACATCTGCTTACCACAACATAGCTGAAACCTCTCCCTCCAACAATAAGTTGAGGATGACTTAGTGGATCAGTGAGTGGAAACATCATTACCGCCACACTGTGTGGGATGTTTAGCCAGTGTCAAACACAGGACTGGCGGTCATTGTACGATCCTGGAAACATTAATCCTTCAAGAACACAGCATTGCAAGAGCGGTACCTTTCAACACATACACAGATTACCACTCCTTTTAAAGGGTATTCATCCTACGAACAAATATGCCTCTACTCACGCTCATGTTATTCATCCTTGCAGTTACCATGATTGCGATGCATCGACAGGAGCAACGATGTCACCCATGGATACGTCCACGCCGATTGGTGTTAAATATGTCAGAGGACATATGTCAAGTGCATACAGCGTTACCGACTTGGCCACTCATGTATAACTGACTTATGTGAATCCTGGGCCCACATATGATGCCCCAACGTGATGACAGACACAATATACCATTATTACAGAAGGTTTTGGTTTCCTTACGTGTATTAGCTACTGGTTCCTTCCAATGTGTTGTTGATGATGCCACCTCTCTGCCTCAATCATCCGTCTCCAGATGTATGAGGGATTTCCTTAACACAATGATGCTGCATGCTGGAGAAATTACATATTTCCCTGCCATGGAGGCCGAATTTGCAGCAAACAAAACAGCCTTCCAGGCAATTGTGGGTTTACCAAACATTGTGGGCATCATCAATAGCACACACATATAAATCTAGCCACTGAGGGACACAGAGGAGATCTATAGGAACAGAGAGAAGCACTATAGCATCAATGTATAGGTCGTGTGCAATGCCAATGACATCATCACATGTTTGTGCATGCTTTTTGGGAAGCTGTCATAATGCCCATATCTTCCAAAGGTCTAATCTGAGATGGGACCTTGACGGGTGGGAGCCTAGTCATGGCTGACTTTTAGGTATGTACCTGCATGATGGCACTAAGGTCCATATAGGATGTTCATGCCAGTGGCTTATTTCCACCTACAACAGTTGGTCTACTTAAAGATATAATTTGAATCAATTGTCTCTCCATACAAAATTTGTCAGTATCCTATATGTTTCCTTTACAGGTGACTGGGGATATCCTCTCAGGCACTATCTGCTCACCCCTTACATGAAGCCAGTAGGACCAGTGGAGAGAGCGTAATAGCGTATAAAAGTTCACATAAACGTACTAGGAATATCATTGCGAGGACATTCAGTCATCTCAAGATGCAATTTCATTGTCTGGATACATCGGGGTGGGATGGGGGGGTATACTTTTATCCCCAGACACAGCTGCCTGTATTGTTGTTGCTTCCTCTATGCTACATAATGTGGCTGTCAGGAAAAATGTTCCAATCCTACTTGGCAGCGTTCCACTACCGAGACATCCTTTAGTAATACATAGTGCTCGTGGGGAGGTTGTTCCAGTACTGGACCCAAGGAGGATAGCAACACAGCACTGTGTTGCACCCCACTATTTCTAGGTCACAATGGTATGCAGTCAACCATATGATCACAAACCATGTTGGTTATATGGTTCGTTTTGATGTGTTATAGTGTGTACGGTGGTTGACCAATCACTGGGGCTTTCCTCATCATTACCAGCAGGTGTATTCAATATATGCTCATACTAATTCTCACAGTGCATTCAATAGTCTCAATAATCTCATTACGAAAGCTTAAGCACACTTGTTTGCTGCCTGCATGAACCCCGGTGGTATTGTGATGTCAGAACGTACAATATACAGTGCATGAGCTGTGTCCATCTGTCTCCATGGCATAATTGCTAACTTTATTGGTAACATCTACTTTACACCTATGTGTCCGAGTATGTATGTATCACCTATATATGTCATTCATATACATGTTCCCCCTGGCTAATTGATGTTTTCACTGGGAACCTTCAGTTGCAGATATACTCACCCCCCACCTGCAGCCACTTGGTGTGCTGTGAGTAGCGGGTTGGCTTCCCTGTGTATGCTTGAGTTCAGCATTCTCACCGCAAGTCTGGGTGTATCTTAACAGAACACAGCTTGTCCAAGCGTGGTGCTATTCATCATGTGCTGATTGCCTGAGGATCATGCATGGAGAGCAATGGAGGCAGAGAGAGATCACATGTCACCTGGATATAATTATATCAGCAAGAGCCCAAGAGCTTACCTTATGGCAAGCGCAACCAAGCCCACCATCAATGTGTGGGAGGCTATTGTGAGCAACATGAGGGCCTCTGCTTACAACAGAACCATTGCCCAGTACAGGGCATGTTGGCAGCGCCTCAAAGCAGAGTTCTACGCCAATGGGCCAGAGGGGGGAGAAGTGACCACAAAAGGACGTTACCACAGCATTATGATGAAGGTATGGGTGAAGGCCTGCCAGTGGCTCTTACTGTGAACAGAGTCTCCCGGGTATGTATAGGCCTTCCTGTATTTTCAATCCCAGCAGCAATGTTTGCTCAGTTGAACGGGGGATGCATACTATTTTGGACCTATATCTCATTTCTCTCAATAATGTCATGTCCACTTTTGTATTTTCAGGGAGGATAACTGGACGTGTACAAAGGAGAGCATTGCAACATGGGCCCCACCAGCATCACTTGTACAGCGATGGTGAGGGTATCATGGTCATCACCTCCAATGAGAAGTGCTCCCAGAGTGAACATAATCCTGATGTTATTGATATCTCTTTGGTTGGAAATAAGCATGTTACTGATTTTCAGGCACCCGTGATTGCAGCTGATTGCTTAACACAAGGGACTGTTGCCACAACACCTCCTCCTATCCAATCGTGTGATCCAGATGTTGTTGCAATGAGTGGGGACCTGAATCCTTGTAGTACTGGGTTGGAGAGGCTGGAGCAGAGAGGGAAGGGATTATGACCCTGCTACTGGAGATCAAGGAGCATGGTAGGTTGAATTGGAGCACTTGATAGTGCTTAGGGGTGAACACTAACGGCAGTATGCTTGGGTGACGATGGTGTCATTTACTGTTGTCTCAACTGCCCATGTCTGGTAAGCAGCATGTAATGGACATATGATGCCTTTTGCCAGCTGCCATAATTGAATACATAGGTTTGTGTTCTTATATGGCTTTGCGGCTGGGACACATCTGTTGTACTCCCAGAAATCCCTTTATCGTGTGCATGGCCTCACCACTGTCATGATACCTTTCAACCATGGTGGATGGTGTGATATGGAGCCGTGGTATTGGTTATGTGGGTTTTACAAATTGCGCAATGTATCACATGTCTCTTGCCATATGAGCATTTATCCTGACCATAAGCCTCTCGTTGGGATTCTAAGTGACAGGATACAACAGCACTATATGGAGATGATGGGATGGCACTTGATGAGTTTAGAGGCAGAGGTGCAGCGCAGCACTGCAAGCTATAGATACTTTGCACTGGTTTTATCATCGCAGGTGCCAAGATGCATGTGCCCTACTAGTTGACCAAGGTTGTGAGAAGCTGCCAGTCATCGACCACTCTACTCTTACGATCCATCCCTTCCATTATTTTGCTGCTCTCGTGTCTGCCATTCTGGCTATATGCTTTCTGCATTCCATTTTACCTGGGGATGGGTCTACTTGCCCTAGTTATGGGCGTTCCTTCTTGACCCAACTATATATTGTGGTTTTTTCCAACTGCCGTGTGGTGGTACTGGTGTCTGACTATGCATCGTGCACCCCTCTTACTTCTTCTCAGAGCAGTAGCAATATCATGTTGGCATAGCTGCTGTTTTTTGGTGGGTTGTTACAGTTGGATAGGGCGTGTGCTTCACCAATTTTGCTATACCTTTGCTGGTGATGTCCCTTCATCCAGCCGGCCACCTCTGTGGTTCTGCGCATACTCATTCCTGGGCGCCGGCTTAGAGGGCATGTCACCTCCACCGAGGGGTGGGGCCTGTCCAGATGTGCTCTCTCAGTTTGCAGCACACCAATGCATGCTTTGGTCACATTTGCTTTCTCTGCTGCCCTGGTCTCTGGCCACCGGCATCCATCCAATCTCCCCTTCTCCTTTGCTCCCTAGCTTTCACTTTCCCTTAGTTGGATCTCGCTCTTTATGTCTATTGATATACTTTGTGTTGCAACTCACCCTGAGCCTTCGAGGAAGAGAGGGATAAAAGTTCAATAAATAAATAAATAAATAAATAAATAAATATCTGTGTATAGTGAAATTGTGTGTTCTTTGGATCAATTCAGTGATGACTCAAGTAAATGAGGTCAAGAAAGCTGATTTATTATATACAACATAAAAGTAAAAACAAACAGTAAAAGCAAGTTCTCTCACATCCCTTTGTGCAAGCTGGAAACTCCAATCACAGCTGCGGGAGGATCCTCGGGTAGGCCCCAGGTTCTGCTGCGCCCACTCTAGCACGTCTGCCAAGCGACCAGCAGTGAAGTTCGTCCACCTCTGCATCTGCCTTAATCACTGTACAGTATACTATTCTGGTGTTACACACTCACTCTACTAATCATGTGCATGTGTGACCAATTATGTAATCCGCTATGCAACCCACTGCGCATGTGTTAGTTTTACGAGCTGCAGCTGGCCTGGGTCATTCCTAGCTCACCATTAATAACATTGATAAGAGAGCTTCTCACACATTCCAATTCTAGTTTGGCCTTGGCCTTCTAAACAACAACTTATACAATACAAGAAAGTTGCCAAAGAGGCTTACATAAGATACACTCATTGCATAAACTGAGTTGCCAGTTCTCAATTTGTATGCTTTCACACACATGTCAATCAAAATGTATTCTACAACATATACAGGCCAACATAAGATATATAAATGCCCACTAATCTGGTGCCACCGGTGTACAAGAGTCTTCTTGCAATCTTTTTACTACACTGCGTTCAGATACCATCCAGTGTTTGGAGAGTCCACCATTGCACCTAAAGTCAGCAGGCAATCTGGTCTTTGTTGCAGCAGGACTCCTAGTGTGGAACTCACTTCCTCCACAAAAGATTTTGTTATATTGGGCTTGATTCTTTGTTGAATCTTTGGTTCCCTTTAACAGAAGGGAATATGCCCCAATGTTAAAATACACATCCCCACCTATTTGAGGCATATTTTGATGTGATTAAATGGAGTTTTAATCCAGCCTCATTTTTGAGAAAACAGGCATTCCAGTATCCTTCTCGATGTCAAAGGATGTAGTTATTTTGGGATAGACAGTTAGGTAGCAGGGTTAGTGAATTAAAGTACTGATGAATATTAGGTAAAACGCAAGGGCATGCCTTTTTTCTCGTGCCTCTGGAAACAAATATGCCAAGTGTAACTGGTCAGATTTTCCCCCCCCCCCCCCTGTTTAAGGGGAGTGCTATAGGTTTGCAATTTTTTTTCTACTAGGCAAAAATTATATTGGAGTGACTTCAGAATGAAAGAGGGAATTTAAAGGTGAGTAAATAAGCAATGAGTCAAGTCAGCAGGACGGGTGGTTTAGAGATCTGAAGTATTCGATTTGAAATACCTACTGTAGACTTCTTGAAACCACAGTCTTGAGAAGGCCACCCTCAATTCTTCCAGGTGAGATAAATCGAGTGCAATTCAATTAATCTACCTGAGAGGTGAATGCCTCTGCTAGAGCATCCTTCTTGTCATTAATTGTCTAGCACGTAAATTTCCAGAGAGGATTCTGTATTTGTGTAGAGAACTGAGACGAACAGTGAAGTTCCAAATAGAACTGGATTCTGTCACATACACAGCACAGTTGAATTTCAGTTCCTCCTTCCGCTCTCATTTCTGGGAATACAACAGATTGGTGCGGATGCCAGTGCCCTAAGAGATACACCCTTCCCTTTCCAGATGCCCCCTTCCCCACCTCCAGTCAATCTGAAGGTTTGGTGAGAGGCCCTAAAGTTAGAGGCAGTATCCCCTGGTCCCGGGTGCCTCTCCTGGCTGCTGTGCAGGCAGCTGTAAGCCTCTCTCCTCTCAGCGTCCTTGCTGTTCCTATGTCACTTACTGTCATGGGTCCCTGGAGCAGATGGGTTTGATGGATTCTCTCCGCATCAGAGTGGATTAGTAGGCAGCATGGGTAGCATTTTTTCATCGCCTTCTTGTTTGTAAATCCCTGCCCATGACATTTTGCCACCCAAGACTGCAGAATACCATAGAGATATTAGGTAGAGGGGAGGTAAATTATACCTGCATTTTTCTATGGTGGGGGGACTTCATCCTGGGATAAACATCTACACGAGCACTATTATTTCATACCAGAAAAAATAAGACCTCAAAAATCAGGTTGGTCAATTCTGGATAAAAGCAGGAAACAGGAATTATTTATACCAGGATGTCTGTCCACACAAACTATTGATCCCTGAATTAGAGGGGTTTATTCAGGGATAATATTAATTATTATTAATTATTCATTTATTATTTATTATTATTATTATTATTATTATTATAAACATTTATATAGCACAAGCAATGTACCTGATGCTTTACAAAAAACAAGATAGACCCAGTCCCTGCCCGAGAGCTTACAATCTAAAGACAGGGGGAGGGGAGACAGGGAAGGGGGAACAGAGGGAGAGACAAGGGATGCGACATTCATGAGGATGTGAAAACTCAGGTACATGTTCTTGTCTTGGTTACAGTAAATTGGGAGTTTACAGATAACAGGTGAGGGATCATCCTGGGTGGGGATGATTAGCAGGAGTTAGGAAGGGTGGAGCGGAAGAGGTGGGTTTTGAGGAGGAACTTGAAGGGGTGGGGGTGGGGATAAGGCAGACAAGGGCAGGGAGGACGTTCCAGGCATACAGGGCAGCAAGAGAGAAGGGACAAAGGTGGTTGGGAGAGCAGGGGTGGTGTGAGAGGATGAGGGAGGGGATAGAAAAGGAGCGGAGTGCTCGAACAGGGGTTCGGAGGGAGATCAGGGCATAGAGGTAGGGGGGAGTGAGATTGTGAAGGGCTTTGTAAGTGAAGACAAGGAGCTTGTACAGAATACACTCAGGAAGAGGGAGCCAGTGGAGAAAGGAGAGGAGAGGCTACACATGGTCAAAGCGACGGGCAAGGTGGATGATTCTGGCAGCAGAGTTTTGAACAGAGATGAGGGAAGAAAGGTGAGAGCAGGGAAGGCCAGCAAGGAGGAGGTTACAGTAGTCGGGGCGTGAGATGACTAGGGTGTGGATGAGAGTTTTGGCAGAGGAGGCAGACAGAAAAGGGTGGATCTTAACAATGTTGTGGAGGGAGAAGCAGCAGGATTTGGTGACAGAGTCAATGTAGGGTTTGAAGGCAAGGTGTGAGTCGAAGATGAAGCCCAAACTATGGGCATGGGGGACAGGGAGGATGGAGACCCCATCAATGGAAATTGACAAGGAAGAAGGAGAGGAAGGATTGGGATGGAAGATAAGGAGTTCATTTTTTGCCATGTTCCATTTGAGTTGACATTGAGACATCCAGGCAGAGATATCAGAGAGACAATTGGTGAGACAAGCTTGAACAGAGGGGGAGAGGGAAGGAGTGGAGAGAGAGAGTTTCGTGTCGTCAGCGTATAGGTGGTATTGGAACCCATGGCAGGCAATGAGTTTGCCTAGGGATAGGATGTAGATAGAGAAGAGGATAGGGCCAAGGACAGAGCCTTCGGGAACCCCAGCAAAGCGGGGTAGGGAGGAGAAGGGAGAGGAGTTAGGAAGAGATTTTTTAAATTTATCTTTTATTTTATAAAAGATTTCTATCCCACCCCTCCAGCCCACAGGGCAGCTCGGGGCGGTGAACAACAATTCAACAATAAAATAATTTAAGTTTAAAAATCCCATATACATAAACAAGCACAACAACCCATCCACCCTACCACCACCCCCTCGCCAAAAGCCTGGCAGAACAGTCAGGTCTTACACAAACATCAAAATGACAGGAGGGTGGGGGCCAACCGAGCCTCCTCCAGGAGCGAGTTCCACAGCACAGGGGCAGCCACCGAAAAGGATCTAACATCAGTGGCCACCCATCTCACCCAGGGAACCTCCAAAAAGGCTCCCATGGATGATCTCAAGGGTCTCACGGGCACATGAGAACTGAGGCGGTCCCGCAGATAATCAGGGCCCAGGCTGTGCTGGGCTTTAAAGGTCAAAACCAGCACCTTGAACCTAGCCCGGTGCTTTATAGACAGCCATTTCAGAGCCCAGAGCATAGGTGTCATGTGCTCCCTGCGGCCCGCCGCCATAAGGAGACGGGCCGCAGCATTCTGCACCAGCTTCAGTCTCCAGACCAGCTTCTCGGGCAGTCCCACATAGAGCACGTTGCAGTAATCCAGCCTTGAGGTGATGAAGGCATGGATGATGGTGGCAAGGTCAGAGTCTGAGCGATACGGCTGAAGCCACCATACAAGATGTAACTGCCAAAATGCACTCCCTGCCACGGCCACAACCTGAGATTCCAGACTGAGCCGTGAATCGAGGACCACACCCAGAATCCATACCTGAGAGACCGTGGGAGGGCAAACCCCGCCTACAAGAGGAGATTCAACCACTCCCTCACCCACCAACATCACCTCCATCTTGTCATGATTCAGCTACAGATGGTGCAACCTCATCCAAGCCCCGACAGCTGGCAGGCACTGGGAAAATAAAGAGACTGCATGGCCTGGGTCGATGGAAAAAGAGAGGTAGAGCTGAGTGTCATCAGCATACTGATGACACTGCATGCCCTGAAACCCTCTCACGATCTCCCCTAATGGCTGCATATAGATGTTAAACAAGAGGGGGGACAGAATGGCACCCTG